>CATIWR010345141.1:0-10584 GCA_949677035.1 Omphalea diandra
TATTTAAAATAAAAAAAAAAAAATTATAACATAAATATTTTTTTTTTTTTATATATATATATATATATATATATATATATATATATATATATATATATAAATATATATATATATATATATATATATATATAATGGATGTTAGTCAAAAAAAATTATAAACATAGAATAATTGAGAAACAAAAAAAATTGTGATATAAATATGATGAGGCTAAAAAAAATACTAATGAAAGATTTATTTTTTAAAAAAAATCCATGATTTAATTGTGATATTAAAGTATATAAATTGTAGAAAAAACAAAAAAAAAAAGTTGCTCAATTTTTGACATGTGACAAACTATTGTTAAAAAATGAATATTTCTGAATAGGTTGTTAAAGGGACAACATTGAAAATTAATGAGAGAAACACTTTTCGATCATAAGTAGAAGGACTTTTTTGTCACTCAAGAAAAGAAAATTTGTTTTTGCTTTGACCTTAAACACTTCAAAGCGTGGCCTTAACCACACCCGATAAAAGGTCATTTATATTTATTTAAAATTTTAATGAACGAATTTGAATAAAAAAATTTAAACTTGATTAATATATGAATGAACATGATCCATATGATGAACACGATCCATATGAGCTCGACTCTATTAATATTTGTGAATATATTCATATTATGTTCATTAACATATTTACAGTAGAGTTCATTTAAGGTTTATTTACATTCACCTATATATGATAATCGTTTATCAATCAATCAACTTTAGATTTTGAAAATTAATAATTATAGTTAAAATTTAATTTAATTTTATAACATATCATCAAACTTTTAAAAATAATTCACTATGCAAAATAAAACTAAAATCTATAAATTATTATCAAACACAAAATAAAATTATACACTGTATTTATAACATAGTAAAATTATAAAACATAAAGAAATTGATTAATAAATATAGTAATTTGATAAAAAAAAAAGTAAGAGACGTGAAAACTTTATCCCATGTCATTTATAAATAATGTGAGAAGGGGTTATTTTTTTTGTATAAAAAAGAAATTTATTTCTTTTTATTTAATTCAATAATGACTAAGCCAACGTATGTACTTGCAAAATTAGAATTATAGACATATTTCGATAATATTATATATATATATATATATATATATATATATATATATTAATACTATTATAAGATATAAAATTTTTAATACTATTATAAGATATAAAATTTTTAAAATCAAATAAGTTAAAAATTTATTAGTGATAAGTTCAATAAGAAGCTCAAATTTAATAAACCTTGTTGAGTTTGGCCAAGTTTAATAGGCTATAAGCATTCGGTGAAAACTCGATTTAAGTTCAGGTAATTAGGTTATATAATAACTAAATAGTTTAAATAGTAAAGAACTCAGATTGGTTCAGATTAATTCGTTTATTCCTCTATTTAGAAGAAGAATAAATGGAATAATTATCCTTTCTTTTTTTTCCTTAAAAAAATTAGATATCAAATAAGATACCTACTATTTTTCTTCTTTTCGTTTTTCCTTTAATTGAGTTTCATTCACACATAATATTAAGGATATTCATGACTAATATGAAAATAGAAGGAAAAGGAGAAGAAAGGAGTGGAATTCAACATTTATTTTTAAAGGTGGGCAATATTCAGAAGAAAGTAAAATTTCATTTGTTTTGCAGAAAATAATTTATCTAAGAAAAAATATTTTTTAAAGAAAATAGTTTTTGAGCAACATATTTTTGTAGTATTTAAAATACATTGTAAAAATATTAATTTTATTTTAATATATAAAAATATAATAAAATTTAGACCATAAAGATTTTATATTTTAACTATGCATTTTATTTAATATAAAAATATATTAAAAATAAATTTTTTATGATCTCACTTATCACTTACGACTACAGTCAATTGACAATGATTGGTTATATGTGTTAATAATTAAGGATGACTAATGCAATAAATATATGTCTTATATGATTTATTTCTCATTTTGATAAGTTTATCAAATTTCAAAAAATGACTTACCATTTTCAAAATGAAAAGTTATTTTTTTGAAAAAATGACTTAATTTTTCAGTTGACCAAGAGAATATTTTTTGTCGACCAATTTTCTTGAATACTCTAAACAGAGAAAAATACAAAAAATACTTTTTCTGAAAAATATTTTTTGTGAAACAACTGAAATCTAAAAATCAAACTAAATCACCTTAATTTAAAAAATCTATTTATTTATTCAAAAAATCAATTCATTCAATTTTACTTTTTAATATTTTCAATTAGTTTTATTTAATTCAATTTTTAACAAAAATAAAATTAAAATAATCTAATCGACTAAGTAATAGATATTTAATTTATATTAATACAGTTTATATTTTTAAGTTCAGAATAATAAATTTACCCTTCTCACTTATCGTAGGTCTAATAATGACAGGTGAGAAACAAAAGCCTTCTCCTCACTTCGTCGTCGTTTTGCTCTCTGCTTATCTCTCTATGGTATTTAGTGATGGAGCCAAAATTTTTTAAATAAATTTATCATTTATTATGATGGTATATGTATAACTCTAAATAATATCTCTTTAAGTAGAACTAACACATTTATATAATTTATGATAAGAAAATACTAACTATAACAATATCAATAAAAATAAAATAAAATAAAAAACTGATTAAAAGTTTGGATATTATCATAACACCATAAAGGCATCATTGTAATTCAATATGGTATATGTATCAATGAAATAATTTTATGACATAAATAGAGATGAATAATATAAAACTGTAAAATTCTATATAATAAAAATAAGTTTTTGTAAAAAAAAGAATGTAGATATTATTTTCAAAATCCAACAATTTTCAGTCTAAAAAATATATTTTTTTTTTGAATAGAGATAAAATAAAAATAAATGAAAAATAAATTCATCCTATAATATAATTAGACTAATTAAAGAGTTTGATAAAAAAAATTGAAGTGGCTATTTTACCTAGTAGGTCAATTTTCCTCTTAAAAGACGAGCAATTTTCTTCATAAGTTTACTTCTTTTTTCCGAGTTTAATATATTTAATCAAAGACATTTTTTCTATTTTTTATAAATTTAAAAGATAAAAGATAACTCTTTTATGTGGAGCTATAAGCTTTAGACAATAGACTTTAGATGTTTTAATATATAGTTTTTTCAAATTTGAACTTAAATTTAACAAATTTAATATATGAAGATGTATTTTTGAAATTTTGACATGAAATTTATTTGATTTAATCTTTTTTTCATTAACTTCATATGTAGTTATTTTATAGTAATTTGTAGGTATAAGTATGAGATAGAAAGTGCTTGAATTTTAAATAGTGCCCTAGTTTTTTTCATTAACTTCTCCTATTTAAAAATAATTTATTAATTAATTTCTATTTTAAACTCATTTATGTTCACGTGTTTTATTTTTTATTTATTTTTATAATAATTTTTTTAAAATTTGTCTAATAAATATAATATTTAAACTAACTTTTAAATTAAAGGTATTTCAATTGATTCAAAAATAAATTTTACTCTTATTCCTGTTTTTATATTTATTTTATATTTTAAAGTTCCATTCATGCTTTTATATTTATTCTATATTTTAAAGTATAGCTAAAGGACGGAAAAGAAGAAAAAGAGTCCTAAATCTATGATAATATACACATTGCATAAGTAAACTCAATTTTTTTTTTTAAAAAAAAACATCATTCATTAACAATATGTAAATGTTAGTCTGGTTTAAAATCAAATCAAATTAAAAAAATAAAATCAAAATTAAAATTTTCTCAATCTTACATCTTTATCAGCTGCACAGCAATGAAAACATATTTCCTCAAGTTTTTTATATAAATTATAAACATTATCTGGTCTTATTAGAGAAAAGGAAAGATAAGCAGCTAGCTCACCTCCCCATTTCCTTGCATGCGTAATAATTACCTTTTTTATTTATAGTCAGATGAAAGCTAAGCTGATTGTGACCAACTTCTTGCTCCACTCTTGACTACCATCACATTATTTGCTACTTTATTTTTGTGCTCGGAAAACCCAAGAAGAAAAGCTAAGGTTTTATGTTGGAGACTAACCTTACAACATTATAATGCCCTAGTCAATTAAAGAGTGCTGTTAATACTAGATATCATGTTTAACACATGACGCCTTTCTCCTTCATTTATCTCATCTCTTACTGTGGAAAAAAATATATATGAAAAAAAAAATTCTAATGCAATTAATTTATATTGATATTTTATTTGGAATAAATCATATAACAAAAAAAATTTATTATAAAATTCTCTCACTTTAGTGATCAAATTTTATTATTTAAAATGAATTTTAAATTGATAGAATTCAATTGAATTATATTGTTTGGAGTAAATCTATAATAAATTAAAATTATTTCATTTCTTTAAATATTCGTATTTATTTAAAATAAACATCATGCCAATTTAACTTAGAAGGTTATTAGAGTGATTTTTTTTTTATAAATTTTTAGTTGAAATAAATTCTTTTAAAATCTTATGATTTTGACTTAATTTGATTTTATTTATAAAATTATTTATTTTTAAGTGAAATAATTAAATTGTTTATAAACTTTTTTAAATTAAAAATATTACAATAAAATTTTTTAATTAAATTCTTTCAAAATTTAAGTAATCAAACAGAGCGATCATATATATATATATATATATATATATATAATTAATAAATTATGACTTAATGATGTTTGGATATCGACCAAACAAAGGTTGGTATGCAACAATGCAATGTCCTTTTCATTGTCATACGAGCTCCTTCACCAATTCAGTTCATCTAAAAATAGAACATGTTTTTGGCAAGTTGACAATTTTTAAAATTTTATTATTAATTATTACAGATGACTTATTTATTTTTTGGAAAAAAAAAATATATATTATTGAGAATAGCAACAACAAAACATGCCTTTAAGGATACAAATGGTTGACAGAATGAGAAAGAGTTAAGAGAGTGAGAAGCATCCGATTCTTTTTTAATGAAAACCAATATAATTGGAAGATTTGACGTATTGTTCTGTAATTCAGTGCAACAATGGTAGAGATTATTTAAATGGTCCTTCTGTTTCCAAAACAAAGTATTGGATGCTAATTGCAGAAAGGGATAATGTTGGGTCATTTCCTTGCCTCTCTCCAACTTTCATAAAGTTGCTCATTGATCTCTTTCTGGATTTGCATATCCATATAAATACATTAAAGCTGAATTCTCTTAGCCACCCTGAAAATCAAAATGACACCGTTTTCTTTTTGAAAAAAAATAATACTTTCATTTCTACAAATACCTAAAAATCAACATAAAAATTGTAGTTCTACTTGTTATGCTTCTCTCATAATTTTATCTTTTTCATCGAATATTTTTATGAAAGATGACTAATCAAATCACATCTTTAGAAAATGATGAATAATATATTATAAGTTATATAATAATATTTTAATAATAAATAAAATTAATGAATTTAAAGACTTTATTAAATATTATATATTTGTAGAAACCACAACATCGGGAGAGTAAACTTTAGAGTCATTCTAAAGTACAATTACAGTATCATACTAAATTACAGTAATTAGATTTATTATTTTAACATTGATTATTTATTATTATAATTAGTTATTTTATCCATAATTAGTATTTATCTATAAAAATATTTATGATATTTTTTTTGTCATTTAGAACTAAATACATTTAAGATTTCTTACCTTTAATGTCTTAACTTGCTAATTATTATATTGGTAATTAATTTAATGTATTAACTTGCTAATCATTATATTTAGTAATTAATAAATTTAATAAAAAAGATAATATTTCTTATAGTATTTGATATTGCCACTTGATTTATTTTTTAAAAAAAGATCAAATTTTCATAAATTTAATTTGAATAAAATCAAAGTAAATATTTATTTTTGACTATTGAATCTATTTTTTACAAAATAATTTATCAAAAATTGAAAAATAAAACAAAAAAATTAATTATATTATTTAAAACTAATCTCATTCTAAATAAAATATTTGCATCTTTTTCTGTTTTATCAAATTTTTACTAACATCTAATTTTTGGAGTTATATATTAATCTAGTTATTTATTTTCAGGATATAAATAATTTTATTTTATTGGCTATAATATAGATATAATCTTTTTTACTTGACCAAGTCACTCTATGTATGTTATATATTCAGTGGCAAAAATTTAAAAATTTTCAGCTTATTTCTAAATAAATCATCAATTTTCTACTTTAATTAAAAACTTGTAATTTTAATTTTATATTATTTTAATATAATTTTAATTAAAAATAAAACTAATATAAATTTATCAATAATTAAGTTATTTTGAAGTTTCAAATGTAAACTATTTTATCATTCAAAGTCTTTTTTTTTTTTTGTTTTATATCAATATTGAATCAAATTTAAGAGAATATAGAACTTATTGTGATTCATGAATCTCTTTTAAATTAAAAAAATTAAAAATTTATTAATAATAAATAAAATATAAAATGAGCATATTTTAGGCAAATATAAATTGTAATATTATTTAAATTTTGTCTACAACTATCTTAATTGCGAAAATATTTTTAATAAAAAATAAATAGAGAAAAATATTTAAATCTAAACTCTATAATCTTAATTTGTAATTTTCTCCTCAAGTATAAAATATATTATTTTGAATTTAAATATATTAAATATAACAATCTAAAAATAAAATTACATCAATAATCTAAAAATAAAATTTTCATCTAAATATATTATAATTTATTTTAATAAATAAATAGTCATAAATTTATATTATTATATATTTTAGTTGTTGGTGGAATCATATTAATCGATTATAATTTTGGTTGATATTAAAAATGAATCAATGTAAATTATACATAGCATAGTCAAATTATAATTTATTATAATAAAATTTCTATAAGATAGAGTAAACTATCATATTCATTTATTATAATTTTAAAATCAATAAATTAAGAATAAATTGATGTAATTTATATTAAATATGATAAAATTGTCATCTTAAACTTGTTATAATTCATAATTATATTTAACTAAATAAAATTATATATATATAAAAGAGAATTTGATATATTAGAAATACATTAATTATAATAACTAGATAATCAAATATAACAAGATAGATGTAAAAATATACACTTAATATTTTGTGTAGTACAAATTATTGTTATAATAATTTCATATATCATTTATGGTAAAAATTCTCATTTTTAATGATATAATTTACAATAAAATTCAATGAAAATGTTATTTGTGAATTTGAATTTCAATATCATAAAGTTATTATATATAGGAGTTGATAAATGTGAAGTATAAATAATTTTTAGTTAATAGCGTTATTAATATAATATGTTAATATAATACTTAGGTAAAAAAATAATATATCTACACTCTAACTAATAGAAATAAATAGTTAGGTTCTTTCAAAAAAAAATAGTTAGATTGAATAATTTAATAGAAAATTAAAACTATTTCATTCATAGTAGGTTATATGAGTCTGAAAATTTTTACATGTTAATAAAATTTTCATAAAAATAAAAAATAAAGTATTTTATTTAGAATGAGATTATTTTTAATAACTTATTATTAAATTTTTAATAAGTTAATTTTTATTAATATAGATTAAATTTAGTCAAAAATAAAATATTTATTTTGATTTGATTCAATTAAATAATTCATAGAATTCAAGGAGTAATTTTTTTAATAAATGAATCTACTAATAATATAAAAAAGTATAGGGACATTTTTTATTAATTTATTGATTATTAAATATAGTTACTAATAAATTAAGACATCAAAAGATCAAAAAAACTTAAATACATTTTATTACAAATGATAATGATAAAATATAGTAAATATTCTTGTACATAAATATTAATTATTAATCAGATAAAAAACGATAATAATAAACGGTCAAATTGTACAATACCATAATAATACTCTAAAATGACTCTAAACTTTAAAATCTATCATTAATTAATTAGTATATGATTAAGAATAATAATCTATAGCCGAAAGGTTTCATTAACCCAATTGATCACTCAAAACTCGTGTTGAATCTCTTAAGTCACACAATGACGCGGTCTTCCACAAATGGCCTTCCAAAGGGAAAAGTTGAATTAAAAAAAAGGTAAGTTGACTGTTTTAACTCTATGCTTTACAGTGGGTGTTCGGTTTAATTGAATGAAATCGAATAATATTAAAAAATATTTTTTTAAAAAATAAAATTAAACCAAATTAATTGATAAATTAAATTGATTTAATATGGTTCGATTATGATTTGATTATGCTTAAATTGAATTTTTTAAAAATAATTTTTACAATATTTTTAGTATAACAATAGTTTTTAAAATATGTTTTTAAATATTTTAATATAAATAATATATTTTTAATATAAATAATGAGTTTCAGATAGATTTGATGTATGATTTAATCTATTTTATTTTGATTTCAAATAAAATTGGTTAGATTTGTTTTAACTAAAATTTGTTAAAAAAATCAAATTGAACTGAATCTATATCTAAATTGAATTAAATAAATTGAATCAATTTAATTTGATCAATTTTTTTAATTTGAACTATTTTATGCTCACCCTTACTTAACATTTATGAAACATTTGACAATGTTATTATAACTGATTTTGAGGCAAAAGTATAATAAAAAAAATTTATTAATCTATTTTTGAATATGAATTTCGTGAATAATAAAATAATTTTTAAAAGTTAACATTTAAACATTTTATTAATAACAATTGCATTAGGTTGATATTATAACTAAATTATTTTAATGAATATTAAAAAATGTTTTAAAAAATTAAAAATATTATTATATAACGAACAAAATCAGAGTTTTATAGTATCAATGCCAAACAATGCTCTTCTTCATCATGTGTATTCCCTTTTTGGGAGTGGCTATAACCATCATAGGAGTCCTGCCTTTAATCTAGTCAATCATCAGCCAAATTAGTGACCTATGGATCCTACTAAAGAAAGAAGATAAGAGAACATTTCATTAAAAAATTTTGGAAAGTTGATTGCCTAAAGTGAGGATGCAATTTCGTGCATAACATGTTGATCCCCTTATTTTATTTGGGTACACAAGGCTTATATATATAGGAGCACATCTTGTTTCTAAAACACAAGAATACAGATAGATATATATATATATATAGAGAGAGAGAGAGAGAGTTAATTATAGTTTCAATACATATTTATACATATCGCGTTGCATTCTAATCTATAGTTAAAATATGGGTTGCAGAGAGCAATGGAGGCCAGTTTTAGCAATGATAGCCATTAATTTGGCATTTGCAATTGTGAACGTCCTTCTTAAAAAGGTTCTTGATGGAGGAACTAACCATATGGTTATCGTTACTTATCGACAGTCAATTTCTGCAATTTTCTTGGCTCCCATTGCTTACTACTGGGAAAGGTACGCAAAGAAAAATTCCATTTAAATCTGCTGAGCTCAATTAATGAGACACATCAGTGTGGTTATCTTGCAGGAAAACCAGGCCTAAGCTTACATTTCATATCTTATGCTACATTTTTTTTAGCGCTCTTGTTGGGTGAGTTGAAAATTTTCCTAGATGCCTAATTTCTCATCAATTTGCATTATTGCTACCCTGATTATCACTTAAGACCTCCAAGATGCATTAATTATGTAATTCTTTCAGGGCAACGCTTACACAGTACTTGTTCCTCCTGGGACTTCAGTATACTTCTGCTACGTTTTCCTGTGCTTTCATCAACACTGTGCCCGTTGGCACCTTCATATTGGCTTTACCATTCGGGTAATTAATTAAATTTAAGCTATGATCACATTGCTATATGAAAAGGCAACATTTCTTTTGGACTTTTTGCTTACTAGTATTTTGATTTTGCAAATTTAAATTCCAATCGAAGTCTAATTATTAGCAAAAGAGATAAAAGACTATCACTTTCAGCAACTAATTAGTTGTCATTGAACTCTTTCAGTTTAGAGAGACTGAACATGAAGAGCAAGGCCGGGAAAGCTAAGGTCTTAGGTGCAGTAATTTGCATGGCCGGAGCTGTTGTATTGACCCTTTATAAAGGAGTTCCAGTGGCCAACCCTCATCCAGGAGATGTCAAATCCCACACTGATGCTCTCGCATCAGATGATAAGACACACAGATGGGCTATAGGTTCTCTATATTTGATGGCAGGCAGCCTTATGTGGTCTTCATGGTTTCTTATTCAAACCAAAATTGGCAAGATATATCCATGTCGATATTCTAGCACCGCCATTTTGTCCTTCTTCGCTGCAATCCAATCGGCCGTCATAAGTATGATTCTTGAAAAAAACAGTTCCATGTGGATTCTGAGAGGAAAGTTGGAGATTATAAGCGTCCTATATGCTGTTAAGTATATATTCCCCATGCGACTAAAGTTCTGGTGCTCCTTTTTCTTTCAAGAAACGCTTATAGGCATATATATATATATATATATATATATATATATATATATATATATATATATATATAAGCGCGCGCGGATATAATTTAGTTATTTAATATATATAAATAT
>CATIWR010345149.1:0-25841 GCA_949677035.1 Omphalea diandra
CTTCTTCCTCTTCTTCACTTGAGTCATCATCCCAAGTGGCGGAGAAGCTTTTCTTCTTTTCTTTGTCCCATCTTTTCTTCTTCTTCAACTTGGGACATTCATGCTTTATGTGCCCTTGCTTGCCACATTCATAGCATGTGATATCATTTCATCTTTCCTTTAGGCTTTGGGCTGATTTCTTGAAGACTCTTCTCTCCTTTCTCCTTCATATCAATTCCTTGGTTCTCCTTGAAAGCATTGCTAGCTCTTCTCCTTCTTTATCACTATCCTCTTCACTTGAGGAGGTGTCTGCATCTTTCTCCCTTGTTGAAGCTTTGAGATCCATTGTTCTTTTTTTTTTGTTTTTCACCTTGGCCCCTTAGCTTCTTCATTTGCGCATCTTTTTGAATGGCCAACTCATGAGTTAAGAGCTTGCCAATGAGCACATTTATTGGGACCTTTCCAATCTCTAGATTGGATTCTTGAATGCTGCACACCCTAGCCACAAATTTGTTAAGAGGAAAAGTTTTAAGGATTTTGGTGTTTACCTCATAATTGGTGAGTGCTCTTCTAAACTTCTTCATATTGGTGACGATGGACAAGAGATGATTTGTCATTTTTGTGACGTTTTCGTTGTCCCTCATCATGAAGAGTTCCCATTCGGTGACATACATCTTCAAATGGCTTGACTTGACTAAGGTTGTGCCTTCATGATAGTTCTCTAAGGTCTTCCATATGGCATGTGCAGTTTGATAATGTTGCACTCTTTCAATCTCTTCTTTTGAAAGTGAGCTTAGGAGAATGGTCATTGCTCTCTTGTTCCTGCCGTTTGATTTTCGGTGAGCTTCAACCCACTCATCCCTTGGGATTAGTTCTTCATTGTCGTCCACAACTCTCGTAGGAGGCTTTCATTCCTTGATTACCACATCCCAAAGGTCCACCACATCTGTGTCTAAGTAGATCTTCATCCTATACTTCTAATGAGTATAATTTATTCCATTAAAATATGGTATTAGCTTTGAGTGGTTTACTTCTTATGCCATGATCTTGTTTCACCTAATAAAGGTTTGATTTGTGAAAACCTTGCTCTGATACCACTTGTTGTCCCTAGGCACTAAGAAGGGGGGTTGAATTGGTGAATAAAAATTTCAAAAACAAAGATAAAGGGAAAAGAAAGAGTAAAAGAGAGACAATAAATTTATAATGGTTCGGGTATAATTGACCCTAAGTCCACTCCCCAATTAATTAATTGGGTATTTCACTATCTCAATGGTGTTTTCAAGCTTACACCCAACCTATACAACTTGTGTTTTGATGGCTAACACACAACCCTACAACAATGTGTTTTCTAGGCTAACACAAAACCTCACTTAAGTGTTTCACTAGGCTCACACTTAAACCTTTCTAGAAGTGTTTTTACAGGCTAACACAAAACCTCGCAACTTGGTGTTTAATGCTCACACATAACAATCACAATTTCATAAAGAAGATAAAGAAAATGAGTAGCAAAGATTGAGAGCTTTAATCACTTGTAATAAATTCCTTAGTAAACCTTATTCATGGCTATTTGGTGGAGTATTTATAGCCAAACTTCACCAAAGAGATGTTATAGATCATAGCTCATCAAATCTTTGAGACATGTTTGATAGATTTTGCATTAAATGTTTGTAAGGATGAAATCGCGGTCGCGAAATCTAAATTCTTCAAGGGAAACCCCGTTTGTGTCTAACAGCTAGTCCACGTGGCAGCTTCTTATTAGTTCATCAGGAAAATATAGTCGTTGTCTTTTGCCTACTTTCAGAAGTCGCAATTGCGAGTTTTCTTGCACAGGACGCGACAGAGGACGCAAATTCATCTGCCAAAAAAGTCATCTTTCATCCACAGGATTTGCGGTCGCTACCAGCAAGATGCCTCCGCGAATTTTGACATCCAACAGTCTTCTGGGACACTTGTCAAGCTGTGATTGTGGACTTGCTTCCCTCTTGAGTTACTTTGAAATTCGCGGTCGCGACTAAGACTTGACTTGTACCGTGAATTCATCTGTCACAGAATGGCTTCTTCTTTTTCATCGGTCGCGGTCGAGAATGGTTCTGCGATTTCGCCTGCTTGTATTTCAGCATGTCTTAACATGTGTCGCGGTCGTGAATCCTAGATTGCGGTTGCGATTTACATGTTACTTTGGAGTTTATCAACTCCTTTCATTTCTTCTTGGGAGATTGATTCATTTCTGCAAAATCAACACTTATTTTGAAATATTAGTGATGATCAATCTACTTTGTCAAGATCGAAAGAGGTTTTAAACTTAGGATTAATCATCCTAGTTTAACATACCTCATACATCATAAAGGCTTAATCATAAAAGCATGTATCAAGCTTGTAGACCTCGTGTATCATAAAATGGTATGTACCAAGCTAATAGACCTTATACACAAAATTTTAACCTTGAAGCATCAGATAAGCTAATGAACCTTATGCAACCCTTCACATACTAAGTTTGCAGGCTTCGTATGGGACAATAACTTAGAGAAGCTATGATTCACTCTTATCGCTCATATTGATCTCATAGTTAAGCCCCGTAAGGTTTACATATGATATCAACTGATTGAATATTGTTACAAAAAACTGCTAATTACTTGATTAAATCTCATTATTACTTAGAGTTACAAGGCATTCCTACTTCCTTGGTGAAAAGACAAGAAAATTAACATTAGAAAATAAACAAAGATCTTAATTATGAGCACCAGGTGTTGAACCTTTAGATATAGAGCCCAATGATGAAAATCGTTAAATCAAATCCTTAGAATGTAAAGGAGAATTGCTCAAAGTAAGGGATGAAAAGCTGAGAAAACCTTGGAAAAGTTCAAAATCAAGCCTAAGCGTAACCAAGGGCTGCTAGGCCACCTTGATGGGTAGTACAACCCTAACTCAAGGTTATGCAACCCTTAATTCAAGGCTTTATAGACTTCCCCAGGGTTGTACGACCCTTAATTCAAGGTTGTACAACTTTGTTAAAACCATAACTCATGGAACTTTTAGAAGTGGTCCCCATACTAAAATTTAAGGTTGTATAACCCATTCTTGGCTATTCAACATAAGTGAAAACCCTAATTCTAGCACAACATTCATCTTTTCTGCGATTGGAGACATCCATAGTGCATCCAAACTTAATTTTGGCACTGTGTACCCACCCAACACCTATAAATACCACCCATTTTGAAGAGATATGAGGCTTTTCAAAAACCCTAACAAAACTCTGTTAAAAGTTCCCCTCAAACACCTCTTAACATAGAAGCCCTAAACTCTAACCTTACCTCACCTATTATGAGGTAGAACTAAGGCTTTACTTTCCTATTTATGCATTTCCATACCATCTTTGGAGGATATTGGACTAATTTTCATGCTTTTAAGGGCAAAGACATCATTAGAATACACCTAGGGATCCCTTTCCCTTTTCTTCCTTCCCTTTCTTTTCTCTTTTTCCATTTTGGAAACCCAAAAAGGAGGGTTGTACAACCTTGTTGGCAAGTTGTACAAGCCTCTTCCTGGGTTGTTCAACCCTTATCCGTGGCTGTAAAAGATTGGTAGATAGGTTTTTATATACTTTCTCTTTTCTTTTCCTTTTGAATTTCTTTCTTTTTGGTGTTTCTCTTCTTGGTGCTTTATGACTCCAATGACAAAATAAGATGAGGCTTTGTGGCTTAGGACACCTATTCACTTCTTACTTAAAATGCTTGTGTGTTTTTCTTGTTCCTTTGAACTTTGACTCACATTTTGTTTCGACTTTAACATCTTGAGGTGATAATCAAGAGAGCAACTCAAGTATCCCTTGACATGGGTAATCCTTTTTGTGTTAAAATGCACAATAATCATGTGAATAATGTTTCCTAGTTCTTTAATGCCTTGATTAGATGCTATTTGTTTTCTGTTCTTTTAAGTTCCAAGCTCTTTTTTTTTTTTTTTTGTTATGCTTTTGACAACTTAGGGAAATGATCAAGAGAGAATTTCAAGTTTTCCTTGACCTTGATGTCCCTCCTTGTGTTAGAATGCATAATGTCATGTGAACAACATTTTTCTAGTTCTTTGATACTTAGCAATGTTATAGGCATTCTAACTATTCCCATATTAGGTTCTACCCCAGATGTTTTAGCTCTTTATGAGCAAGGTGAATGAGGATTCAATGACTATAAGACCTCATTTGGATGAATCTTTGTCTTAAGTTATTTAATATCCTTCAAATACTTAGTATGTATGTGTGTTTTCATTTCCTTCCTTCTATCCATGATTTATGAACTTGCATATGTTTGTTATGAGTTGTAAATTTTAGTTTATGATTGTTGGACTAGGATGGTTAAACATAAGTCATGAACGTCTTTTGATCTTAACAATAGAGATTGATCAGTTCTAATACTTTTATTAAGTGTTATTTTGTAGATTATAAATTAGTTTTTTCATTGGAAGTTAGATGGAATTCAAAATCTCTAACCTTAGGAAGTTCATCCAAATTCACGGCGTGTATATCCTAAATCGCAACTATAAATCACTCATGAGGATGGATGAAGCTAGGCCAGAGGAATTCACAAGCAAATTCGCAACCGTGACTTAGCCAAAGGAAGTGAGCTTGAGTTACAGAGGAATTCGCGGTGGGTATCGCGTTTGGATTCATAACCACGACTTTCATAGTGACAAAGGAGCGAACCAAAGCCATAGCCACAACATGCCGAGTGTCCTAGGTAACAGTTGAAGATAAAAATTGCAAGAGTGAACTATTGGTAGTGACCACAACTCAAGGAGTTATAGTTCCTTCACTAAACAAAGGAATTTGTGGTTTCAGTCGCATCCAAGACACAATGATTTCGCGATTGCGACTTTTAATAAGTTGGTAGAACACAATGGCTACATTTCTTAGACAACCAATGGACAACTGATATGTGGACTAGCCATTAGACATAAAATGTGGTTCTCTGCCGCAATTTTCAGCTCCTCAATGCAAATTGGAAATTCACAACCTCGAAATGGTAGTAGCGATCGCGACTTCCGCCTGATAAACATTTAATACAAAATTTGCCTAGTATAACTTGGAGATTTATTGATTGTTTAAGAGTAACATCTCTTTAGTGGATGTAGGCTATAAATACTCTACTAAACAGATGTAAATGCAAGAGAATTCATTAATTTGTAACCAAACTATTCCCAATCTGCTAGTCAATCTTTCATTCTCATTTATGTGTTATTGATTGTTTGGTGTGAGCAATAAACACCATTGTAAGAGGTTGAGAGTTGGCCTAGATTCAAAACTCTTGTAAGAGGTTGATGTGTGAACCTATATAAAACACTTAAGAGAGGTTATTGTGTGAGCCTAGAAAACATAAGTTGTAAAGTTTTTGTGTCAGCCATAAACACAAGTTGTAGAAGTTTGGTGTGAGCTTGGAAACACTAGTTTAGTTGAGTGAAATACCAATTGAGAAGAATTAGGTAGTGGACATAGGGTTTGTTAATACTCAAACCACTATAAACCTTTGTGTTATTTCTTTACATCTTTTTCTTCACCTTTCTAAACACATAAATCTTCTTCTTAATTTTAAAAACAACCACTAATTCAACTGCCCTTCTTAATGCACTAGGCCAACAAGTGGTATTAGAGTCTGGTTTCACTAAAAACCTTAATTGTGTGAGTAAAGATCATGGCACAAGAAGGAATCCACCCCCACCTTAAGCTTTATTTCAATGGAGCAGATTATACTCATTGAAAGTATAGGATGAAGATCTATCTAATTGCTTATGTGGTGGATCAATGAGAAATTATTGCTAAATAGTGGAAGCCACCACTATAGTCATAGATGGGAGTGAGGAGATAATCCCTAGAGAAGAATAGGTTAAAGCACACAGAAGATCCAATGGCAAAAATAAAAGAGCCATGGCAATCCTTCTAAGTTCTCTCTTAAGAAAAGAAATTGGAAGCGTTCAACATTGCCAAACTGTTTATGGTATTTGGAATGCATTGAAAAACTAACATAAGGGCACCACCTTGGTGAAATCCAGTCGACTTGAGATGTATGTGACATAATAAGAGCTATTCATGATGAAGAAGAAAGAGAACATAACAAATATGAAAAATTGGCTTCTAGCTATTGTCACCAACATGAAGAAGTTCGGTAGGGTTCTCACAAATCATGAGGTAAATTTTAAAATTTTGAAATATTTACCTTTTAAAAAATTTAGTGTAAAAGTATGTAGTATCTAAGAGTCCAACTCCAAAATAGGAAAGCTGCCAGAGGATGTCTTAATAAGCAAACTCTTAACTCATGAGTTAACCTTAAAGAAGGATGAAGAAATGAAGAGAATGAGAGGTCAAGGGGAGAAATCTAAAAAACCAAAAAAAGGATCTTGGCACTCAAATCATCTTCAAAGGAAAAGGAAGTAAAAATAGCCTCAAGTGAAAAGGAGATTGACAAGGAAGAGGAAGAACTTGTAATGCTCTCTATAAGGACCAATGAGCTAATTAGAAGAAGAAAAGAAAGAAGGAACTTCAAGAAAGCAACTCCAACTCCCAAAGAGAGATCAAATGATGTCACTTACTATGAGTGTGGCAAGCAAGGCCACATTAAGTATGATTGCCTCAAGCTAAAGAAGAAGAAAGGGGACAAAGAGAAAAGGAAGAGCTTCAAAGCCACTTAGGATGATAACTCAAGTGAAGATGATGAAAAAGAAAAGATTGCTAACATTTGTTTCATGGCTCAAGAGGACTCTCCTAATGAGGTAAGCTCTTTACCTCTTTGTTATTCTGAATATGATGATTTAGATGATATAGATGATGAACTTTTAGAAGCTCTCACCATGAAATGTCACAAATGAAAACTTACAAGAAGTATAATAAATTAGATGATGAATTCAAATCCCTTAATAGCCTTTGTAAGTGAATTGAAAGCTTCAAATGAAGAACTCAAGAAGTTAATGAAAAATCTTTCCAAATCATCTTCATCTCTAGCTTCATTAAACAAAGAGAATGACTCTTTGAAAGGAGAAGTCATTGAGCTTAAAAGCTATATCTCTAAGTTTCATAAGGGTAAAGAAGCTTTGGATACACTCATTGTATCACAAAGACCTCCTTTGATTAGGCATGTTCTAGGCTTCAATGGAGCCTCTTCTTCTACATCCCCATCCATTACATTCATTAGAGCCTTAACACCTCAAAATTTAAGTATTGAGGTTATTGGAAAGAAAAGTTCCCAAAGCACTAAAACTTCAATGCCTAAGGGCAAAAGGAAAGTGCAATAAGGCTTAAGTCTTAGTTCTAAAAGGGCCAATAATGCTTATATGTACAACAAAAGGCATGATAATTCACATACACAAACAATACACACCTACACCTATTCATGCATGTCCATGCTCTCATACACATCAATTGGTATGAGAAACCCCCCTACTCATACCAAGGCATTGCATAGGAGGAAGACACATAGGTTTAAACTCCAATGCCATTATTACATGAAGTATGGACACATAAATGTTTTTTTTTACATCAGGAAGGCACACCTCAAATTAGAGGTTCCTTTAAAACCTAACCCCTTAGGACCCAGGTATGCTTGGGTACTAAAGAAAAGATGATTTATTTATATTATGTAAAGGTGTTTGGCAACCACCAATGAAGCAAATGATTGCCATGTGGATAGTGGATACTCAAAGCACATGACAGGTAATAAGAAGCTATTCATGGCCTTAAAGGAAAAAAGAGGTGGCAATGTCACATTTGGTAACAACGCCAATATTAAGGCAATCAACATTGGTACCATTAGAAAGAATAGTTGTTCTTTAATTAATGATGCTTTACTTGTTGATGGCTTGCAACATAATTTGCTTAGTGTAATTTAGTTATGTGACAAAGGTAATAAAGTCACCTTTGACCCTAGAGAATGTCAAATTACCATTTTAGTGGATAAAAAGATGGTTTTCAAGAGTGAAAGGAAAGGCAATACCTATCTAATTGACTTAGATAATTTGGCTAACCAATCTTTTAAGTGTCTTATGTCTCTTAGTAAGGAAGCTTGGCTATAGCATAAAAGGCTTGGATATGCTAGCATAGATATATTGCAAAGCATATCAAAAGGAAAGCTAGTTAAAGGTTTTCCCAAGTAAAAGTTTTCTAGAGACAAGACATATGGTCCTTGCCAAATGGGGAAGCAACATCAATCCTTCTTTAAAGGAAAAAACATTATAAGTTCATCTAGACCTCTTCAATTAATTCATATGGACTTGATAAGACCTACTAGGAGTGCTAATTTAGGTGGAAAATATTATGCACTAGTCTTAATTGATGATTACTCTAGGTTTACTTGGGTATCCTTTTTAGCTCATAAGTATGATACTTTTGATGATTTTAAAAGTTGTACAAAAAGAATTAAAAACGAAGAGGGTTACTTCATTTCTTCTATAAGAAGTGACCATGGAAAGGAATTTCAAAATTAGTCTTTTGAATCTTATTGCTTAGAGAATGAGATTTTCCATAATTTTTCAACTCCTAGAACACCACAACAAAATGGTGTCGTAGAGAGGAAAAATAGAACACTAGTAGAGATAGCTAGAACTATGGTCAATGAGATTATAGTAGAGATGACTAGAACTATGGTCAATGAGTATTCCTTGTTAAATTACTTTTATGTTGAAGCTATCAATACTTTATGTTATATTGCAAATTGAGTTTTTAAAAGACCTATTCTCGATAAAACTTCTTCTGACCTATAGAATGGTAGAAAACCCAAGATATCATACCTAAGAGTATTTGGATGTAATTGTTATATATTGAATACCAAGGATAATCTTGGAAAATTTGACTCAAAAACTAATGAGGATATATTCTTAGGTTATTCCACATCTAACAAGGCCTATAAAGTCTTTAAGAAAAGTTCTATGGTAGTTGAAGAGTCTATGAATATTGTATTTGATGAATCTAGTAAGCTTGTTCTTAGGAAAGGTACTTTTGTTGATAAACTTATAGGTGATTTTCAAAATTGGAATTAGAACACACTATAAGAAAGAAAGATAAAGATAAGGATGAGGACAAATCATCAAGAGTAGATAAAGATCCTCAACATCAATAAGAAGAATTTCCAAGTCAAGATCTATCCAAAGATTGGAGATTCTCCTAGCATCACCCCCAAGATTTGATCATTAGTGATACTTCAAAGGGTGTAAGTACTAGATCTCAACTCAACTTTTTAGATAATAATCTTGCTTTTGTTTCTCAACTCGAGCCAAAATCTATGGATGAGGCTTTTGATGATGAGACTTGGGTGATTACTATGCAAAAGAACTCAATCAATTTAAGAAAAATAATGTATGGAAACTTGTTCCTAGGCTTAAGGAACACCTAAATGTAGGTTGCAAATAGGTGTTTAGGAACAAGTTAGATGAACAAGGATTCATCACTAGGAATGAGGCTAGATTGGTTGCAAAAGGTTACAACCAAGAGGAAGGCATAAGCTATGATGAAACCTATGCCTCCATTGCAAGGTTAGAGGCCATTAGGATTTTTTTAGCTTATGCATGTCATGTGAATTTTAAATTATTTCAAATGGATGTCAAGAGTGCTTTTCTAAATGTTGTTATTAAGAAGGAAGTTTATATTGAACAAACTTCTGGTTTTGAATCACATAGTTTTCCAAATTATGTTTTTAAATTGAATAAAGCCTCATATGGTTGAAACAAGCTTCAAAACCTTGGTATGAAAGGCTTAGCTCTTTTCTTTTGAAAAATGATTTTGAAAAGGGAAAGGTCGATGCAACTTTATTTATAAAAAGACACAAATATGATACACTAATCGTAAAAATTTATATTGATGATATCACTTTTGGTGCTACTAACGAATCTCTATATGAGGATTTTGCTAAGTGCATGATTAAGGAATTCAAGATGAGCATGATGGGAAAGCTTAAATTTTTCCTTGGTCTACAAATCAAGCAAACCAAAGAAGGGATCTTCATCAACCAAGCCAAATACACAAAGCACATACTCAAAAAATTTGGCATGGATGGATGCAAAGTAGCAAAAAAACCCATAAGTGGTACCATCAAATTGGACGAAGATGAATCAAGTAAGATGGTTGATGAGAAGAGATATCGAGGTATGATTGGTTCTATACTTTATCTTACCGCTTTTAGACCTGATATTATGTTTAGAGTCTGTATGTGTGCTACATTTCATTCCTGTCCCAAAGAATCACGTTTGAATGTTGTCAAAAGAATTTTCAAATATTTGCATAACACATTGCATTTAGGATTATGGTATCATAGAGATTCATCGTTTTGTCTCATAGGTTACTCAGATGCGGATTATGCCAATAGTCTTTTAGATAGGAAGAGCACTTCCGGAACTTGCCAATTTATAGGAGAATGTTTAGTGTCTTGTTTTAGCAAGAAGCAAGTTTTGATTGTCTTATCCACTGTCGAAGTTGAATATATAGCTGCGAGTTGTTATTGCACCCAAGTTCTTTGAATGAAACAACAATTAAAGGATTATGACAAATTTGTTGATCACATTCCCATCAAATGTGACAACACAAGTGCAATTAATCTCTTTATAAATCCCATCTAACATTCTAGGAGCAAACATAAAGATATTAGACATCATTTTCCTAGAGATCATGTCTAACATGGTGATGTTGCGTTAGAATTTATAGACACAAATCATCAACTTGCATATATTTTCACTAAACCTCTCAATGAATAAAGATTGAACTTCATTAAGAGAGAATTGGGAATGCTTTATGAAAATTTCCTAAAATGAAAAGTTTGATCTTTGGTTTGATTGTTATGTGTTGGTTATTTGTGATATTTATCTTTAGATGTCTTAATTTTAAATGCAATTGTGCTCTTCTATGTCAATTTGCATAAATTAAGCATCAATATATTAAGTGGATCACAACTTTAAACATCAAATTTTACTTTTTCATTGTTATCCTTCTTGCCTTGTAATTCGCGATCACTGTTCCTTGACTCATGGTCGTGAATTATAGGTTCATTTTACTCGATCGACAAATATCAACTCGCAATCGCGACTTTTGCTCTCCACTGCTAATTCAGTAAAAAATTCAAATTTTGACTGTTGTACACGCTAGTTTTCGAGGTTTTTTTTTTCGTTACTCATATATTTCAAAATTAACAGTTACGACTTTTAATTAGCGATCACAATTCTAGTAACTGCCACATATTAATTTGATTTGACTACCAATCATTTTTGACATTTCACAATTTATATTCTAGCCATTTCTATGCCTATATAAACCCCTTAAACGATGATTTTCACCACTACATATTACACCAAATCAATCTATCTTCTCTCCTACTCCCAAACATCTCCAAAACTTTCTACCCTCTCCAATGGCTCCTAAGAAAGCTTTAAGACTAGAGAAGGGCAAAGCAGTAGCCCAACCCTCTGCACCACCAGCCCTACATCAAATGAAAGGAATTACAAAAGAGGAAAAGGATCGCTATAAGGCCAACACCTCTAAGATCATCCTTCCAAACAAAATTCCTTATATTTTTCTTCTAGAGTCTCTAGAGATCAAATACTAGATCCACACGTTTCTCTCCAATTTGGGATGGAATGAATTCATTTTTCAGAATGAGCTCATATATGAAGAAATAGTGAAAGAGTTCATGTGCACCGTTACCCTATGTCGAATAGTCGAATCCCGTGCCAGACAATACGGGTTAATATTTTGTACTTTTGGAGATCCTTACTTTATCACTTTCGAACAATTGTTAAACCTTTTCAATCTGCATGTTAGAGATAACATTCCATTCATTCCTTATTATAACTTTTATGATTTTATGAGTTAATATTTGCTCCTTATGATCACTTTAGCTCATCTTTATGCATTTTATTTGATCTT
Organism: Omphalea diandra; assembly: GCA_949677035.1. Lineage (NCBI taxonomy): Eukaryota > Viridiplantae > Streptophyta > Magnoliopsida > Malpighiales > Euphorbiaceae > Omphalea > Omphalea diandra. The sequence goes on from CATIWR010345149.1 coordinate 11,867, forward strand.
TTCCATTCACCCTTTTTTTGATCTTGCCAAAGGGGTAGAGAATTGTATAGAGATAATAGTTTAGAAGAGAAAAGCATAAGTTAAAGAATTAGGGAGTTAACGTAGGGTTTGTTAATACCCAAACTACTATAAACCTTTGTGTTATTTATTCTCATCTTCTTCTTCACCTTTCTAAATGCATAAATCTTCTTCTTAATTGTAAAAATAGCCACAAATTCAACCCCCCCTTCTTGGTGCACTAGGCCAACAGCGATGATTGAATGAGTTATCTTGGTGCACTAAGTCCTTTGATTATTTATTTTTATATAATTCATTACTAACTTGATTCTTTTTTTTTTGGGTATAGGTGTGAGTGTTTGGGATTAGGTCATGGACTTCGCCATAGCGATGTCCAACTATAGATCTTATGTATGAATAGATGATACATGTTTACCCTATACCATGAATGCATGATCCCCATCCTCTCTTATGGATGTTATGTGTGAATGGACGATGCATGTTTACCTTATACCATGAATGAATGATCCCCATTCCCTCTTATGTATTTTATGTGTGAATGGGTAATGCATGTTTATCCGAATAGTATGAGTGCATGACTCCTTCCCCTTAGTTTTATGACTTAATTTGTCTAAATTGATTACGCTTAAATGTATGTTTAAGGGTGGTAGTCAGACTAATCAATAACTTAGTTAAATCATTGAAAGTGAACCAAAGATACCTGAAGGTTGTATCTCAATATCTGATAGTTTGAGGGTGGTTATCCTCTTTCCCAAGCTATGCCCAATTTTTGAACCCGATCTTTAATGGGGTAAAGATGAAATGGGCCTTCAATTAACTTAGAATAGGTTCAAATTTTGCCTTCCTTTGACTCTTATCCTGACTAAGGTCAGGTGGCAACTCCACATTGTATTTAGGGATGATACCAATGTATTGTCTTGCCTTAGTCTCCTATGGACTACTACTTTGGAAAAAAGGGCTTCGATCTAATGTGAAACCTCAAGGATCCCCCATTGATCTAAATCGCGTGCCATGACTATGGGTTATTACCAATGTATGACCCCCTCATCCTCTAGATCCTTCGATGATGGGTAAAAACATGGAGTCATAAGCAAGATTGCTCTCGTTTGAGCACAGTTATGAAAATCGAGATACTCACAGTGGCAACTCCATTAGGGACTCAAAATTAACTTCATGTTCAATCTTTAGTTCACTTTTAATGTTTTAAACCTATTATCAATATAGTTCACTACCTTCATGTAGTCTTCACACTTCACCATGAGCACTAGGTGCCTTTAAACAAACCAATGGTTCTCCAAACTTAAGACATAAGCTCCATTTGGGCTTAAAAGATAGGGAGGAGGATTCATCACTCATGAGCCTAGTACCTTTAGGTCTATCAAATAAGGGACCATGACAATCGCCCCCTCAAGCTTGTAAGAGCCATCAACATCAATAACCCTTTCAACCACTAGGCGCATGTAGTAGCCAATAGTACATTGGAATAGGGTATCCCACTTATTTGCATTTTCTTCAAAAGAGGGTTGGAACCCTAAAAGAACATGGTTTGATATGCCCAATGTAATTACCAATTGTTATCCTATCTCCCCTTAATGTAACTAACCCTTACCTATAAATATTTGTGTATTCCTCTTTCCCTGCTTTGTATAAGATTCCTATATAAATGTCCCATCGTCTTTATACAAGGGATTTTTTTCATATTATATATTTATATTTCCATAATTAATGCAAAGACATTTTTATTTTAATGAGATCATGAACAAAGGTGATACTTCTACCAGTAGGGTTGACCAAGGGAAAACAGCCATGGAACCCCTTAGGCTATGGTGATTGATGATGATTTACTTGGCATAAAAGAATATCCTAAGAGCAAAATTTTTAAAGACATAGGTAGTATTATAGTTGTCTCTGATAAGGCTATAAAATTCAAGAAAGAGAGTACTCAATTTGATGATTTTGCTTAACAGTTAGAGAAAATATAGAAAGTTCTATATGTTAAAGGTTTAGAGAAGGGAATACATATTAAAGAACTGTTTGCTCATAAATCCCAAGAAAATACTAACTAATTTTGCATAACTGAGATCTCGAAGTTCACAGGAACCTAAAATGCCAAGAACCATCTTCGTTCTTATATGTTAGTCATGAAAGCATCTGGGGTACCAACTGATACAACATTAAAGCTTTTCAAGTTATTGTTAGAAGGATCTACTAAGAAATGGTACTTGAACTAGCCAAAGTCTGTCAGGGAAGATTGGAAAGAGCCGACAGAAGCTTTTGAAGGGCATTATGCTTGTAATTCAGATTTGGAGTCACATTGCAAGACTTGGAATCTTTAAAGCAGAAGATTGATGAGAGCCTTAATTATTATATTAGGAGATGAAAGAAGATGCCTTTAGAAACAACCACAAGGCTTACTAAGAGAGAGTAGGTTAGAATAATTATGAAAGGGTCTTTACCACATATTAGTGTTATAATCAGAGGAATGTTGGTCAGGAACTTAGAGGACCTTTGAGATGCAGGATTATAAGCTAAGGAGTTATAATCCATTTCAAAAAAATAGTATAGGGGAAGTAAAAGCACCCTATCTCAGCCTTAAGTAGAAGGGAACAAAATGATCAATGTTAATGCAGATAGGGTGCCTAGACAGTTTACAAATTTAGGAATCTCTCTGTCTAAGGCATTTGAGAGGTTGTAGAAGAGAGTGCTAAAACCTTTGCCACCGAGATCACTTCCTAATCTGTTACCTAGGGGATATGACACCAATGCTTATTGTGCTTTCCATCAAGAAGCGGGTCTTAAAATTAATGATCGTTATAGGTTAAGGCATAAGATTCAGGACTTTATCGACATTAAGACAATCATTCCACTAAACTTTGACTGGCCTAGTATTCAAGGAAAACTCCCTCCTAAACTATCGTAATGTCCTTCCTCCGAGTCAAGGGATATTTATGATATATTATTGAATACCTTAAGATATTGTTATAACTACTATAAAGGAGGTTTCAAAGGAAACTTCAGTTGTTTGCATTATCAATCCATAGGAATGTTTAGATTAAGAGACAAAAAAGGTACAGATGAGGAGAATGATTTAGTTATAGCAGAAGAGTGATGAAGACAAGGAAGCCGAGTAAGTGAATCATGTGACTCATAGTGGAAAATGATAACCGAGTAAGTGAATCATGTGACTCATAGTGGAAAATGATATCCTTATAAGGAAGCTCCTAATGAACCAAGAGTTGAAAAAAGGACAAGTGCATGTGCAGTGAAGGAGAAAGTAGAGGACAATCCCATTGTGAAGCAGTTGAAAAAGATACCAACTCAGGTCAGTGTATGGGAAATGCTTATCACCTTTTAAAAGCATAAAAAAGCTATGATAAAGGCTTTATCCACTTTATTCGTTTCCAGTGAAGCTACTCTTGGAAATGTTATTGCATTGGTGACTCATTAGGGCAAAATCACCTTTTCAAATAAGGATTTGCTACTAAAGGGAAGGGATCACAATTTTTCTTTGTTCATCTGAGTTGAAGTGAAAGGGAGTTACTCCGTACGCACAAGTTTAACATTTGTCCAACAAATTATTACAAAAGTTTAGGTTGTCTAAAAAGGATTTAGAGGCTTCTGATGTTGTCACCAGGGCTAATGATGATAGTAGAGGGCCAGTTGTAGGCATATTCAAGACTAAGGTAAAAATAGGAGTAGTCGATGCCATAGTGGAGTTCATAGTCCTAGACATTTTGATTACTTTCTCACTTTTGTTAGGGAGGCCGTGGTATCATCCTCTCTATTAGATGTCTTCCATTATTCACTAGAAAGTTAAGATCCCTTAGAAATGAGAGATTGTGACCATCTATGTAGAGGTTTGGGAAATTGTATCAACTTTGAGTATGGTTGTTTTGCACATTTCAGGTCATTGGAGTCGCTGACAAATGAGTTGATTTGAAGGTAATGAGGATTATAAAGAGTGTGAACTTCCTTTTAGGGCAGGGATTGGGAAAGAATTCCACTAGCATATTAGATTCCACATATTACTACCCAAACTACTAGGAAAGGATTGGGGTACCATGTTAAAAAGTCAAAGCATTGTGATGGCCACTGTCAGACTTCTTCGTGAAAAAAGGCGAAGTTCTCAAAAAAGTGGAGCAAGGAACCATTTAGAGTGAGAAATCATCGGCCAATGATATGGACAAACTTAAGAAAGCCTTTTTCCACCTTTTAGTGAACTAGGCTATCAGAATTATTGAGATTCATCAGAAGAGGATGACGGTAAGTAAAGGAGAAAGAAGAAGTGGAAATAGGTTACAGAGATAATGGATGATTGGGGGATAGATCAACATGTAGTTTTATAAGGTCCTTAGTCTATATGGCCATAGAAGGATAAGAAGAAGGCCACTGATGAATAAACGAAGCAATATGCACTAGAACAAAACTATTGGGCCACTAGGAAAGATTATGTAGAGAATGGGTCTAGCATGCTAAGTTGGAATGCCTTATTTGTGGACTCATAATGGGAGTACATTGGGCCATGCAGGTTCACTGAAGCCACTTACACTGAGATAAAGTTAGAGAATATTGAGAGCATGATTGTGAATTCCATTGAGGAAGTGGCTAGTAAGGAAATATAAGGTCACACATAGGGACTAAGCCAATTATGACAGAAAGTGCAACCCTTTGGGCAAATTTTTTAAAGGTTGTATCAACAGATGATCAGATGAAGCAAGATTTTGATGGGATTGTTAAGGTTGTCATAGGGACAGAGGATGGAACAGAGAATGAGAATAAAATAGGTGTTATACTAGGTGGTGACATAGTCATTCCAGGTAGTGAGGAGAAGAATGAGGATAAAATACTGAAAGAGGAAACTCTTACTACTCTAATGGAAGAATCAATCTTTCCAGATGCTACTGATGTTTTTATTTCTAGTCTGTTTGAGGATGATGATATATTTCTTTCTAAGTTTAAAGTAATCAATGACGAGTTTGCTTACTTGTGTGGTGTGTTTCCTGATGGTAGCATGCATAGCATGCATCATTTCATGACCATATTTAACATTTATTCTATGCATACCATTGGATTTAACATTGACACATAGGAAAATCCAAAAATCTTTCTCATTGCTAGTGATGTCACACTAAAGGAGCGAAGAAAATTTGAATAGTTGCTCAAGAAATACCAAAGGGTTTTTACCTGGACATATGAGGACATGTAGGGGTTGATAGAAGAATTTTAGAACATAGAATCCTAACCTACACACACATCAAGCTAGTGAAATAGAAGTTGTAAAGGATAAGACCCAAATAGGCCTAATTAGTCAACGAAGCAATAAAGTAGTTGAATGCCAAGTTCTTGGAAGTAGTAGACCACCCAAAGTAGTTAGCCAACATAGTGTTAGTACAAAAGAAGGAGCCAATATAGTGTTAGTACAAAAGAAGGATGGAAGGGTGAGGTTGTGTGTTGACTACAAAGATATGAACAAAGTGTGCCTAAAGGATGATTTTCATTTACTACACATAGATATGCTAGTTGATAACACCATAACTTGTGTCATGTATTCCTTATTGGATGGATTTTTTTGGTATAATCAGATTCTCATGCCATCATAGATAAGGTGAAGGCAAATTTTATCATAGAATGGGGACGTACTACTACAAGGTTGCGCCATTTAGGTTAAAGAATCCAAGAGCAACCTACCAGCAAATGTCAACTGGCATGCTACATGACTTGATCCATAAAAAGGTGAAAGTGTATGTGGATGATATGATGGTGAAATCAGAGACTAGGTAAGGGCACTTTGAAGTTTGGCAAAGTTTCTAAAGAGAGTAGATGAATACAATCTGAGGCTAAATCCTACGAAATGCGTGTTCAGGGCCACCTTCAGTAAGCTATTAAGACATATAGTCAATGAGAAGGGAATCGAAATAGATCAAAATAAGATATAGGCTATTTAGCAAATGCCAATACCTAAAATAGATAAGGAGGTATGAGGTTTCATGGGTCATTTATAATATATTAGCTAGTTCATAGTAAGATTGACCCCCCATCTGTGAACCCATTTTCAAATTGCTAAGGAAGAATCAACTGATGGAATGGAATGAACAATGTCAAAAGGCTTTTGAAAAGATTAAGAGTATCTAAATAACCAGCCAGTGATAAAGCCACTCAGGCTTAGAAGACTTTTAACTTTGTATCTAATAGTGGTGAATAGTTCTATAGGTGTAATGTTGGCTCAAGAAGATGAAGCAGGGAGTGAGCATGTAATATATTACCTCAATAAGAAGTTGTTGTCATATGAAGAGAAATATAATCAAATGGAAAAGACCTATCTGGCATTGGTCTGAACAACGAAGAAGCTGAGGCATTACTTCAGTCATACTTAGTGGAGGTGATTTCGATGCTAGATCTAGTTACATAACTCTACGAGGCCCCCCTCCTTAGTAAGAAGATTGACAAAGTGGTTGATCATGTTGATTGAATTTGACGTTAAGTATGTAACTAAAAAGGTGATGAAAGGATAGGTAGTCTTGGAGTATTTGTCACAACAACCCTAAAGGCTAAGCAGTCTCAGAGTCTAAGCCTTCCTAGTTTTCAGATGAAAGGTTAGAAGCAATTGAACCTCTATAGTGAAAAGTTTACTTTGATGGAGTATTGAACAAGAATGGACAGATATAAGGGTAATTATGATTTATCATAAAGTAGATCTCTTCCCTATAGCTAAAAAGCTTGACTATATGGTGACTAATAACATGGTTGAGTGAGAAGCATGTGTGTTTGGGCTCGAACTCTTGAAACAAATAAAATTCAAATTAGCTAAGGTGTTTGTTGATTCACTGCTGGTCATTTCATAGAAAATCGATGAGTAGGAGCTGAAAGAAGAACATCTACCCTTATACTTTGAACATTTAAAGGGGTTGGTGCAGAACTTTCATAAAGTCGCATTTCATCACCTGCCAAGAGAAAAAAATGCAATGGTTGATGTCCTAGCCACTTTGGTCTTTGTTTGGGAAGAGCTTAGGTAATACCTATGAAGCCACTTAGTACACGTTGGTTTGGGACACCATGTTACATGGGTAAAGGTGTGATGCAAGTGTCAGTGGAAAATCACCCCTGGTATTTCGATATACAAAGTTACTTAGAAAACGACGATCTGTGAAGAAAGATAAGGACGTGATCCGGAGGTTGTCCTTGCAATTTATGATGTACGATGGGGTAATGTATAAAAGAATGCTTGATTGGGACCATTTGTGATGTCTGGTCGAGGAAAAGGCCTATAAGGTCATGGAAAAGGTGCATACAGGGGTTTATAGTCCCCATATGAATGGTAAGGTGTTGGTAAAGAAAATTTTGAGATTGGGATACTAATGGACTACTATAGAGCATGATTATATTTAGAAGGTTCAAAGTTGTCACGAATGTCAAATTCATTGTAGCCTTTATCATTTGTTATCGACAAAGTTATAGAATTTGACCTCCCCTTAGCCATTTACAGCATGGGGCATTAATGTGATCAGGGAAATTAGGCCAACATCTACAAGAGGGCATTGGTATATTATGGTAGAAGTGGATTACTTCTTGAAATGGTAAAGGCAGAAGCCTATAATAATCTAGGGATAAAATAGATGGGGTGATTTATTGAGAAGAACCTTATCTACCGCTATGATTTTTTGCACCATATTGTTATGGATAATGGGGTCCATTTTTAGGCAAGAATCAAGGACATGTTGAGAAAATACAGGGTGATCCACCATAAATCATCACCTTACAGACCGCAGGCTAACAAAGCAGTGAAAATGACAAATAAAAATATCAAGAACATCCTTGCCAAGATGGTTGAGACACACAAAGACTGGTCTAAGAAATTATCCTTTGCCTTATAGGGTTATTGAACTATGGCAAGAACATAGACTAGGCTAACATCGTACTCTTTAGTGTATGGGATAGAGGTGGTACAATTGATCGAGTTAAAAGTGAAGTCTTCATAGGTATTGATTAAATCTGACATCCTTGAGTACCAATGAGTAAGAAGTAGATTTGAACAATTGGCTTTGCTTAATGAAAGGAGGCTAAAGGCCTTGTATCACATCTAGTTGTATCAAGCTAAGCTAACCTGCTTATTCAACAAGATGGTGAAGCTAGGCATGACAAAAGTTGGTGATTTGGTACTAAAGGCAATTGACCACAGGCTCAAGATCCTTGAGGAAAATTTAAGATAAATTGGGAATACCCTTACGTGGTCAAGCAAATTTATTCAAGTGTAGTAAAGTTGGCAAATATGGATGAGAATGAATTCACTAAGCTAATGAAGTTAGATCGGCTCAAGAAGTACTTCGTGCGAGGTGAAAGAAAAGTGAAAATAGCCTGCTAAGTTAAAAACTCGAGAGGGTGACTTAAGTAAAAATTAAGGCATAAATAAATAATGAAAGAAAAAAAAGAAAAAAAAAAAAGAGAAGATAAGAAGACATGCTCATTAAGTTGAAAACCTAAAAGGCGACTTAAACAAAGTTAGAGCATAAAAAATATATCAAATAATATGGATAAAATAGAAAAAGCCTTAAGAGTATGACTAACCACTAGGGGACCTTTGATAAGACAATGGGATGATGATAGAGAAGGCAAAGGTGAATGAGCTAAGAGGCAGCAAGGCAGAGGCATTGAGTAAAATAATTAGATGATATATTGTGTCATTGTTAAAGGTAGAAGTCATGCATTCAATTAATATGTAATGTGCAAAATGTAAATGATTTGTACTAAGCATAATATCATATGGAAATACATTTGAGTAACTAGAGTAAATTCAGCTATACATGTCTTTGAATTAAAATTAAATATAAGACAACTTTTCTCTTATAAAAGATCATTGTCTATAGCTTGTTTATATGATGCTTGTAGCTTTAAAAGTTGTGCAACCATGCCATGTAGTCTTTATCATTGTTAACCTAAGAGTCTCGACTAATGTAGAAATCGTAGATATGGTGACTGGTCCAAGTGGTCTCGACCTTATCCAGAAGGTGTTAGGTCATAGGACCTTCAATGAATAAAGGAAGGAATTGTATCTAGAACTGAGAAGTGTTGAACTGGTGACACACACAAATAGGGTCGTAGAATTTGTCTGAAGCCAAAGCAGGAAGGATGATGCAGTCCACTAGTAGGGTTATAGAATGTGTCTAAAGCTAAAATAGAAAGGATGATGCAATCCCTATAAGTTCTCTAGGTAACGCATGACAAGTTCCACTAAGAACAACTCTAGTAGATGTCGATAACAGTGATGTGGGACATCCACTCAGCCCACTTGGCCCTAGTGGTGGCTAGTCTAGTTAGATGGCAATTCGAGTGATAATGCGAATAGAAAAGTCTCGTGTCCATAGTCGAGGCAGCTAGTAGCCCTAGCCTCTCCTACAAACATTTCTAAAACAAAAGCATAATCAGAACTATGGACATGTTTGAGGAGTTGGAAGAAGCAAAGTTCTGGATAGCCTTCCTTCAGTTTTTGGGTTTGGAATGGCTCGAGTACCTATTATGTGAAACATATATGTAGAGTCATAATCAGAAAAAAAAAAAATCAAATTTCTATGTTATGAGATAAAATATCAAAGCTTGATAAAAGTTAGAGGTAATTCCACCTTAGTTTGCCCTTGCATATCTCGGGGAAGCATCCAAAAAAAGGGCTTTCAAATTGCATAATAAACTATACAACTGTGTAAATATATACTAAATGTTCTATAATATAATGAAAAGGAAAAGGGACAATGTCCTAAATAACTAGAAAGGGAAGGGAGTCAGGGTCTGTACTGCTCTGAATTTATCACCTCGCCATTTGTGTCCACATACCTGTGCTCTCTGGCTATCTTAGTAAGATCCTCTATCTCTACCTCTACCATCACAATTTGTTGATCCCTCTCCTTGATCTTGTGACTCTGGCACTAGATCGTCTCCTATAAAGAAATACGAGGGTTAAGATGTTTAAGACACAAAGTACACAAAACACCAATCATGAACATGCATACATACATTATTATTTCTTTTTTATGTTATATGTCATTAACCTGCATGAAGCGCATTTGGTGTATCATGGTCATCTTTATGGCGGTGATCAGGTCAACTATGACCTCCTTCTAAAAGCGTAAAATCTAGAAAAGAAGGAAGAGAGACATTTTTAGAAGCATAGTTAGTAATGCAATCAAGATACAATAAACACAAAGGAGTAGGGAACTCACATGGGTGGTTTCAGCCAGTTTAAAGCGCAAACAGATGGAGTAATCTGTAATAACATCATTGACCCAGTCAATAAAGGCATGTAAGACTCCACTAAGATGTCTAACATGGAAGCCAAACTACCCACCACCATAGGCTGCATGCCTTCTAAAGCAGATCTAATAGCCCATTTATGGCCCTGAGTGGTGGTATAACCAGATACAGAAGTGGGAGCAGTAGTCCTTCGAGTCTTTTATGCAGTAGTGCCTTAATTTATATGCTCTAAGAAAAGCCCCTCATTGGTTGCATAACAAAGAAATGCACGGATCATCGAATAGAATAATAGGAGGCTCCCTAAGAGCACAAAGATCATCTAGATCCTATAAGGGATGCTCAGAGAAGACAACTGCTCTTCTGGCATGAGTCGTAGTGCTGTGGTAAGATCTACCCCTATAAGATACCTCGCCTAGAACAAAATCATTGATGGGCAATATGAAATAGGGCACTCGTCCAGGCCTTTGCACCACTAATACCATTCTCAGATAGAGGGATCCACCAACATAAGACGACCATAGGAAAGAGCCTCAACCTCTGACACCTCTAGTGTCCACACCACCATGAAACCTCTCCAATCAAGGCATAGCTACAATAAGGACATAAAATCATTATAAGTATAATACCAGACAATACAATAAATAATCATGACTCATAAAGTGATTTCTATGCAGGCAGAATACCTAGTCTAAAGTGATTGCATTCAGATGAGCACGTCTAGTAATCATAGCGACTCCTCATTGCTCACTACACTCTATCATATAAAATGAGGATAACTGCCCTCCATGTTGTCCTCGTGATCCAACCATTATAATAAGCCTAGCTTAATGGTCCATGTCTTTCAATAAAGAATGTTGTAAGAGTCAAACTAGTAAAGTAGCACTGAACATACAAAGAACAAAGGGAACTAGTGGTACTTACGATAAGGACTCTCTAGGTGCCACACATATAGCCCTAACCATAGAGCAACGGTTGTTGTAATGGTAAGAGGTATGTCAGTGCCACAGATCCCTAATTGAAGTGGTGTAGCAAGTTTAAGTCCTCTAACATAAACACTAGACATAGCTTCACCAACCTAAAAGCATTTAAGAACACGAATCATGAGAGGGTGTATAGCAGGAAGAAACAAGCGTGTTGATCAACCACCTCGGCACGACTATATCGGTAACGACAGGAGCATCAGTCAGAATAGTCGACCTTGTCATGGCCTGACTTCCCTTCAATAAGGGAACACAACCTAAGAGCCTTTGCAGATAATCTTACTGTAGAATGTGATAGTGTATCCTAGAATCAGTAGGCAGTGGAATGCTTGCAAATCGCAACCCAGTCTGAAAGGTGAAATCCTTAGAATTGATCATAATCTCGCTAATCAAGGGTAAGTGGAAAGTGTGGGTCGTATCCATCCATTGGTCCACCAATATGTGTACCATTGACAGATCAATCCTCAGTGTCTCATTAGGAAGTAATAGCAAAAAAGTCTAAACCTCAATCCCTCCTAGGCAAGCCACCAACAGGGGATGTACAGCCTCGGCCAGGTTGTATGGCCCTGCTGGGCCGAGTTGACCCGACCCCTTCTTAAGCCTAATAGGCCCAACCCTTAGCCCATTAAGCCCAATCTAACCTTCCCTTCTTTGTCCATCAAGCTTAGAATTACTAAATACCCTCAACTTCCCAAAAAGCCCAAGAACACCCAAATTACCAAAATAACCCTAAGCTCTTAAAAGAGTCTAGAGTGATCAATTATAAAAAAAAGCCCTTATTGCTTTCTTATTCTAATCAAATCATCATAATGCCTTTCAATGACAAACAAAATCGTTTTGAAGCCCTAGAAATATTTTCAAGAAAGATTTCTCTATCTAAAATAATGGAACCCAAATATGACTTTCTTTGCAAAATAGCAACCCTATTGTCCCCTCACATTACACAAAAAATGGGACCTCAAAGGAGATTGAGAATATATATTGGATATGAATTTTTTTTTATAATTAAATATCTTTAACCATTAATAAGAGATATTTTTACAGCGATATGTAATTATTGTAATTTTTAATAAGGCTTTATTTCTTAAATTAGGGAGAGAAATAAATAATTAAAGAAATAAATATATGGAATGAGCAATCATTAAATCATCTTGACCCTTATATAAAATAATGTGAATTAAAAGTTTAAAGGGTCATCCATTTATAAAATATAGCAAACCAATTGTCAGATGCATTTTGTGATCCAAAAATAGTTACTAAATCCTATATATTAGTTGAAATTGCTCCAATTAGAATTGATATTCTAGTAAAGCAACATATTAATTAATAAAATAGTAAATAAGTTTATGGCATGCCAAAACCATGGTAGGCCACTCAATTCTAAGGATAAGAATCTAAGAAAAAGAAGGAACAAAATAAACAAAGTAAGGAACAAAATAAACAAAGTGATAATTTCAAAACTATTGATACTCAAAGTCTAATAGAAATAGTTGACATTAATGAACAAATAGCCCCAAAAGAGGTTTAGGTACTTAAAAATGATGACAATAAAGACATTTCAATAAATTATGTCCATTTTTTTAAAAAAGTAACAAAATAAAACTATTATCGATAATATATTTACATATACAATAACGTTTGATCTAGCAAAAGAGAGGACATTGATCCTAAGTCCAACAAATATCAGCATAGAAATGATTGGCCAAAACGGAAAAATATAATTTAAGCATAATTAAAATTCACATGAAAAATGTCAAGTCTTTGGGCCCAGTATTTGAACACTTGAAAGTGTGAAGCTGATATGTTATAAATGGTTATTTGTGCTTATAACATATTGTAAATAGAGAGAAATAGAAAAAAGTAAATAGAAAATATATTGGGGAATAAGTTATGTGTATATTATTTTATTTATTATAACGCCTATTTACAGGTATCAATGATTATAGAGATAGGAATAAAGATAGAATTCTATTTCATAGGAACTTCTACTGATAAAGATAAGGATAAACATCTAATCATACATTATTATCATAACGATTCCTAGATTTTACCAATTTGATAATAAGTAGAGTAGAACCATGATTTTATATATATATATATATATATATATATATATATATATATATAGTGTCCATTGATCAAAACCATCATTGATTTAACTTTTAGTATTTTTTTTAATGGAAAGAGTAAAATTTACGCTTAAAATAAGGGATAAAGGAAATTGATCTTTTGTTGAGATTTTAAGAAAATTAAAACCCACTTCAATGAAAGGATTAGAAAAAAGTAAAATTGTACACTAAATAAAACCCAATTAAAATAAAATTAAATAGAATTACTAAATTAAATTAACATTAATAATATAACAAATCATTAGAGGTAGCAATTTTTGACTCGATCCAAAGATTTGACTCGAGTTTGCTTCAAAAAAATTTATTCAAACTCAATCCAATTCTAAAGAAAGCCTAAAATGATATGACTTGAATGATTCAAAAAAATTTTGTCAAAGCTATTGACTCGAGTCCAATTGTGGTTAATTCAAATTGACTTGATGTTGATTCAACCGACAGATCAATCCAAATGATCCTATTTAAATTATCAAAAATATTTAAAACTTATTCAAAAATTAAAAAATTATATTTTTAGTTTTCAATTCCATATGAACTTAATTCAATTGCTCATTTTTATTATGCATAGTTATTTACTTACAAATAAATTATATATAGTTTATTAAGCATTTA
>CATIWR010345199.1:0-25403 GCA_949677035.1 Omphalea diandra
TTTTATTCACTGAGTCGCGACTCACCAAATCGCAAAATATTTTTTTTAAATACTGAAGAATAGGAATTGGACACTGTTGTGCTTTCAATTTTACATTGAGACATATGGATCACAGGTCGTCGGCTGAATCCAAACTCTCTCTCTCCTGGTGTCATATACATATATGTACATCAAATAAATGTTTGATTGTGTGTAGGATGGATAAAACCTTTATGCATATGTATTTTGAACATGAATGATATGAGTTATGTAAATGAATATGGTTGTTATAGTTATTGGTATCAGAGCTGTAATGAATTGGTCATTACATAAGAAGAATGGTTATTGCCTTCTTATTCTTCCCATTTGATCTTCTTTGTGCTTCCACCCATTCTTCCCTTAGGATCAATCTTCATTACCATCAACCACTTTGGTAGGAGGCTTCCATTCTTTCATTACTATGTCTCATAGATCCACCACATCACCATCCAAATAAATCTCCATTTTATACTTCCAATGAGTATAGTCAGTTCCATTAAAGTAGGGCTTGATCTTTTCTAACACAATTAAGGCTTTGACTGAGACTTAACTCTGATACCACTTGTTGGCCCTTAAACACAAAAAAGGGGGATTGAATTGAATGGAAATTTAAATTTTTAAAGGAAAGGTTTGTTAAGAAGGAAATAGAAAAAGTACAAGAAGAATTGAAATCACGAGAATTTATAGTGATTCGAATATGAACAAACCCTACATCTACTTCCCAATTCTTCTAATTGGGTATTTCACTATCATTAAGTGGTGTTTCTCAAGCTCATACCAAACTTTTACACTTTATGTTTTAAGGCTCACACAAATCCTTACACTTTGTGTTTCAAGGCTCACGCACAACCTTACAATTATTTTCCCAGACTCACACTTAGCCTATACAAGAGTTTTACAACAAAGGCTAACTTTCAAACTCAAACCCCATGGTGCTTAATGCTCACACTAAACAACAACAACTCATAAGTAAGAAATTAAATGTATAAAGCTTGAGAAATAAAATTACAAGAGTTTTGCTATATTGAATGTAATTATCTTGCATTCAAATCCATTTGGTGAAGTATTTATAAGCAACAACCACCAAAGAGACATTATGTATAAAACTATGTCTAAATTTCCAATGTGTGTTAGGTAGATCTAGCATTAAATGATTGTCAAACATTGTTCACAATAGTGGCTAGGCATCATGGTCGTGATTTCACATATTGCACTAAATTTGCTTGATTCATGGTAAAGAATATCATTTGCATCTAACTGCTATTCCACGTGGCACACAACCATTAGTTCTCCAAGAAAAATAGTCATTATGTCCCTCGAGCTAGAGTGAAATTCGCGATTGAGATTTTACTTCCTTTCTATGCAACAGTCATCACGAAACTTCTATTTGACATGGAGATGTTGCTTTAACAAATCGTGGTCTCAACCAACATTTCACCTTTATAAATTTTGATCTTCCAACGGTTCTTTAGGGACTGGCATAGTCTTGTTGAGGACTTAATTCCCTCCAAGCAAATGCAAAATTCGCGATCGTGATGGTGAATGCCATGTACATTGTAAAACCATATGTTTCAACTGGGTTCATTCTTTTGCAAGATAGCCATCACGATATCCTAATTCATGACTGTGAATTAGGATACCACTTGCAATTTTTGAGACTTAGACTTTCATTCAACTTCCAGTGCAAACCTATCTAAAAATCTGCAAAATCAATACTTGAAATTGATGTTAGAATATCTCAATCTACATTATCAATATTAAAAGAGAGTTTTGACATAAGTTTGACCAACCTAGTCCAACACTTGATATCTTGACTAAAACTACTATTGCAATGAAAATAAATTAATTTAATTATTAATGGCAAAAAGACAAAAGCAATGAGAAAGTAAAACTTATATTAAACAACCTAGGATACTTGATTTCACCAATAAAAGTGTCATGAAATCATTACTCTTCTTATGATATGTTGGATTAAGCATCGCAACTACCAATTGTCTTTATAGTGATTAAGTCCTCTCTCTCATATAGTCATTCAAATTTACAATTCTATTTCGTTTAACCATTTCTTAATGTGAACTAAAAATAAAATCACTCATTTAGCTTTAGTAATTCTTTAAAAGATAACAATAGGTTAAATGGTTATCTTTACTCGTCAATTAACCTTAAGGGATTGATTTTAAATCTATTTCAATTTATAATCTCTTGATCTATAAATGAAACACAGATCATGTAATTGGTGACTAGGCAATTACAAACATTAGGTTAAAAAATCATTCACTTGCAAAAGAACAAAATCCTAAAATATTAAAATCATAAATCAATCAATCCCTTTCATGGCTATATGAAGGTCCTAAATAAATGATCTAGCTTAACATACTAACAAAACCAGACAAATCAAATAGTAAAAGCATCATGTTGAGCAAAGGAATAAGAAACAAAGAGACAAAAATAAGAGTTCTCTTATTCATCTTCTTCTTCCTTAATCAAGTAGTTTCTTGAACTCTTAAATTTAATTTTGAATTGAAGCCTTATTTCTCTTGGTTTTTCTTCCTTCAAACTACCTCTTTTGAATGTTCAAAAGATTCATTTTTTCTCTCTTGAGAAGACCTAAATATTTCCCTTTTATACTCCTTCAATTGGCTAAAACATAAGCTAAAATATAGGAATTAGAATGTCTGTGTCGTAGCCAATGACTTTGGTTGTAGACATGACTACTAAGTTTGGCCATGGAAGTCATAAACTATGATTGTTATTGTTAGCGCGACATATTGCAATCACTCTTTACATGTCTAAAATTCTTACTTAGTCCTTTAAGCAACTAGTTTTTGCTATGTTTGTCCAATATCATTCAAAAATTGCAAAAGCAATTAAAAAACATTCAAATGTGGAAAATAACATAAATGAACTCAAAATAACTTAAAATCAAGCTCAAAATTCATCAAAATATTATGAAACATTAAGTTTAACATGGGATTTCAAGTCAACCTCCTCTATAACCTAACTCTTCTTCTTTTACAATTAAGGAAAAAGCACTTTAATAGCTAACTTTGCTAAATATTACAATGGGAATCATGGAAACTAAAATCACCTCCCTATAAGCTAAGGTCAATAGGCTCAAGATCCAGTATGTGACATAAATAAGACCTTGTATTAAATAGAATAAGATCTAAACCTTCATCCTGGGACTGATTCTGAGGAAGAAGAGTAACAACAGTAATAACCACAGCATAAGACCAATTTTAACCCTTCCTCCTCTTCCACCTCCTTTCCTATTTATGATCTAAACCCCTTAACTACTCTTAATTATGTTAAACGAATTTAAAATTTGCTTTTATTATTGATGGGCATGGACTACATGTGCTAGTTATAATATTTCTTTAACTACATAAAATAACATTATCTTTATATGACTCTCTCAATGTCTATCTATTTATATGTATTTTATCAATACTTATATCTTTGGTTTTCTCTTTTTGATAATGATAAAAGAGGGGAAGAAATAGCAATAGAAATAAAAAGGATGATCAAAAGAGAAATGAGATGAATATAATGTAAAATTACATAAGGGGAGGGACATTGGGTAATATATTAAAATGATAAAAGGGGAGAAATTAACGAACCTTAACAAGTATAATTAGGAAGAATATATGTTGCAAAAGAAAAGGGAAGCTAAGTAAGTTAAGTAAGGATTAAGAGGGAATTTTCTTTGTAAAGATAAACCTTGATAAGATTTGATCATGTATACTTTATTTATAGGTGTTTTTCATCATCAAAATTTGAGAGAATGTTGAACCTTTTAGGTTCTAGATTCTTATTTTGTTGATTATAAACAAAATTGGATCTAACTATTATGCAAGTTTTTCAACTTCAATCTTATAGGTCCCTCAACTCATTATTTCACAAAAAGGTGCTCCTAACTTAAGGTTAATACAAAAGTTGAATGATCAAATGTTGGAAGTTTAAACACTATCAATTATGGTGGAAGCAGCCCCAATGATGGTTAAAATGTCACTAATGAATGTTGAAAGTTAGCAATAACCATTAAAGCAATTCAAGGATCAATAGTAAAACACTTAGGAAAATCAACAAAACTAGTAAGACTCTCTAAGAATGCCAACGACTAGAGAGATAAGCACCAACAGACATTGATAAAAACTAACGAGCATTATTAGAGTTTCATAATGATCACAGGACAAGTCTCATAAAACTAGTTAAGCATTCTATAAGTACCAAAAAAATGTGGACCACCAAGACAATGATTGTCGATCATACTCCAACTAGGCATTAAGATTTTCAATGATAATAACAATAGCTTAATATAAGTATTTAAACCTTTTAGTTAGGCTAATGATGGTGGAAGATCTCTCTAATGAGCATTAAACAATTTCAATGAGCATGGGCCAAAAACAACAACCATTGAAAATGAATGTTACATGAGGAAAGATAAGATAACCATATGGAAAATTGTTCTACATCCATTACTAGTAAATGTTTGATCAACGCAATGACCATTAATTAGGAAGCTAGTTTATAGCCATTGATCATGAAAGTTATAGCAACAGGAACTGATAAGGCTCAACGACCATTGAATTTAGCCAATTAACATTGATTAGGCATAACAACTATATTGGTAGTCTGACATAGTATAATGACTAGTTTTTTTTTCCTCATATAAAAGGAACTAAAGATAAGAAATTGAATCATAAAAGTGTTCGAAGTGATAATGCAATACTTTTGTTTGATTTTTTTCACCCAGAAAAGAGTAATCTAAACCTTTAAAAGTTCAGATTTTGAATTAAGTTTACTCAAGTGCTTGTATGAGTTATCCTATAAGAGAAGAATAAGTTTAAGCTTTCAAAGGCAACATAGCAATTCTACACTCTCAAGCCTATTATAAAGTGTAAGTTCATTATTGAGTTGTAAGGGCTTAAGTGTGAGAGTATTCTTTCAACAATACTTGTAAAATTATAATAATACTCATTGGATAGGGTTCACCTTTTAAACCATAATTATTGTGTAAGATCTAAGGTAGTACCTACAACTATCTTAGGAAAAGATTGAGTAGTGCCTAAAAACTACATGTCTAGGCTTAGGTGGTGGTGAAATCCACCTTAGTTAGGCTTAAGTGGTACCTATTTAGATTCACTTTAAAGATTGTTAATAACACTTGTAAGCTATCTAATTGGTGGAACTCTCCAATGAAAACCAGAGGAAAGCATGCAGGTTTTTTTTTAGTTGAGCCTCTATAAAATTTGATTTCCTTGTATGATTAATTATTTTCTCTAAATCTTCTCAAATGTTTTCAATTTACACTGTTTTATTCAACCCTTCCCCCTTTCTTGGGCATCTTTAGACAATAATCATTCTACCTTCGCTAACAATTTTATAGTCAATACTAGAAAAGCCAATTCACAAGATAATGCCCTAAATGCTTAAGGTAATGTATTCTCTCTTAAACACTGATTATCTCTATCAAGCTATTGTTATACCAAAAACTATACCTCATAAGTAATATGTAGCTAGGACAACAAAAGTCATAAATTAAAGTCTAAGATTCAATTGACAATATAAAATGGTGTTCTTAAGTCAAAGAATTAGTTGCACAGCACTCACAAGAATAAACCTTAGACATACATGCATTATTCCATATAGCCTTTCTTTGTACATCATTTAGTGAGTTTGTTCTCTAACAAGAACCTACCTACATATTCCAAGTATCTTACAGACTTTTACTTGTGGGATTAGTATCTTCCTTTACCTTTAAGAAAATAGCATGCATGCACTGGTCTTAGTAGCATCATCAGTGTTCAATCTTGATAGTACATCAACTAGGAACTTTTAAGAATGACAAACAGCTACCTTTATAAAGTATGTGCATTCCATGGAATTCAGATTAAGTATTATCTAAATTAAATTAGAAAATTACTATTATCCTATTAGTAATATACGAAAAATTGAGATGTCTTTATTATAACTAACATATATTATATGAATATTTTTTGGTATATAAGCTGGTAATAATTGGCTATATTTTTTGGTATATAAGCTGGTAATAATTGGCTTAAACATATATGCCAATAGTAGAGAATTCAAAAATGGAAAATTTTTATGCCTTTTACAATAAATTTAGTATTGCTCACATTTTTTAACTTCTAAAAGGCTAGCTAACAACTCTAAAAAAAGTATTATTACAAGAAAATTATAATTTACAAAAGTGGCAAGAATTATGTTATATTCTTTATCAAAATATTTTTGGCTCAAACGCTTGATAAATATGGTATTTTTGAAGTCATATTTTAATTAGACATTTTAAAAAAAATCTTATATGAATTTTGAAGTAATAAAAGCCTAAGATTGTTGTGCAAATATTACTTTCATAACACTAAAGATAGTATAGATAAGTTTGACTTTGAATCTAATAAACAAAATTTTTTAGGTTACCATAACACAAGGATATAAAGTTAGAAAACTTTAGTTGTTGAAAAGTTCGTACATGTTGTTTTGATCAGTTTGACTCTTACTTTCCTAAAAACAAAGCTTACAATGTGGTCTTATAGCTATACTTGATGAATGATCCATTAATTGCAAAAGAGATTAGAAAAGCTACGAAAAAGGGCCAAATACTTCAATCTCCACTATCTAATAAAGTCCACCACATCTTGCTTGAAGATTAAACTTTCAAGAAAAATAATTCAAATGATCTTATCAGGGGAAAAACTTCAAAAAGAGAAATAACTAGTCTATCTCTTAAATAACTTTCTCATTACTATTGGCCTAGGGCACCAAGAAGGGGGGTTGAACTGGTGTTCAATTAAAAATTAAAATGAAGGATAAGGTAGTTAAGAAGTTGAGTAGAAGAAGAGAGAAATTGACACAAGTGTTTATAGTGGTTTGGGTGTTAACTAACACAACATCCACTCCCCAATTCTCTATAATCGGTTATTTCACTCAACTCAAATGGTGTTTCTAAGCTCACACCAAACTTTTACAACTTGTGTTTTCTACGCTCACACAAAAAACCTCTTACAAGTGTTTTCAAGGCTCACACTTAAAACCTCTTATAAGTGTTTTCAAGGCTCACACTAAAACCTCATACAATGGTGTCTATTACTCACACTAAACAATCGCTTAAAGCATAAGAAGAATTGAAAGAATGTATACAAATTTGCTAGAGTTTGGTTACAAATTAATGAATTCTCTTGCATTTACATC
This sequence comes from Omphalea diandra, assembly GCA_949677035.1. Classification (NCBI taxonomy): domain Eukaryota; kingdom Viridiplantae; phylum Streptophyta; class Magnoliopsida; order Malpighiales; family Euphorbiaceae; genus Omphalea; species Omphalea diandra. The sequence goes on from CATIWR010345199.1 coordinate 7,231, forward strand.
TATTTGGTGGAGTGTTTATAGCCCATATCCACCAAAGAGACGTTAGACCAAAACTATGAACAAATCTTAAAGATGTGCTAGGCAGATTCAACAATAAATGCTAGTCAGGCTGAAATCGTGATCGCTACTAATTTTTCACAATCACGAATTTTCAATTTCGATTGAAAATCCTGTTTGTATTTAACGGCTAATCTAGGTGTCAGCTTTTCATTGGTCATCTAGGAATATATAGTCATTGCGTTCTAACCACTCTCAAAAGTCGCATTCGTGAGATATCAATGCCTTGAGCGCTACTGAGGCGACGAATTCCTCTGTTTGAAGAGCAAACTTCAACTGCTTGAGTTACGATGGCAAATAAACATTAGCCCTCGTGATTTTTTACCTTCAACGGACACTTGGGACACTTGGCAAGCTGTAGTTGTGGCTTTGATTCCCTTCTTTTTCACAATGAAATTGGTGGTAGCGACTAAGGGGTGACACACACCATGAATTTATCTGTGACTATGGCTTTGCCAACTTTGGGAGTGTCATAGCAGTGAAGTTGTCTATGAATTCCTCTAGCCTAACTTTATCCTTCTTTATGAATGATTCATAGTCGTGATTTGCAATACACTCACCGCGAATTAGAGTGAACTTTATAAGGTTGGAGATTTGGACTCCATCCAACTTTTAATAACAAAAACTAACTTATAATCTGCAAAACAACACTTAATGACGACATTGTAATTGATCAATCTCTATTGTCAAGATCAAAAGAGGTTCATGACCTAGGTTAAATCAACTTAGTCCAACAATCTCCCCCTTTTTGATTTTGACAACTTAGATTGATACTAAGGGAAAATAAATTCATGAGTTTTAAAGTTAGAATGGTAAATGATTTAATGAATGCTTAGAAATTTCTAGACAAAGATCAAGTGTGAAATTTCCTAAGTATGGCATTCAATCAATCAAAGTGAAATTTCTAAAAAAAATTCTAAGTATAATAAGTATGATGCTCCCCCTCAACTTATGCTATTATTTGCAGGTCATTTTCTTTCCCCTTTAAACTTAGATTCTTTCTTGTTTCTATCTCTCCCCCTTTGGCAAGATCAAAAAGAGGGTGCATAAGGGAAAAGAACACATGCATAACAAATAGATAAGTGTTCATAAAGAGCAAAATTAATAAGAATGCAATCATAAACGTAAATTCCATCAATCACATAAGACAAGAAATTTCAAATGAACATTTTTATTCAATCATAAACAAACTTTGGAATCATAATTTTTCATTTAAAAACAAATACAAAGAATTCCTATTCCAGAATGTTGGAGAGTCATCATCATCTTTAGAAGTTTCTTCTCCCTCTTCATTGTCTTCACCTTCAGCTTCATCTTCATCTTCATCCTCAACTTCTTCATTGCCTTCTTTTTTATGAGTATTTTCAAATTCAGTAAAGTTCGAAAGATGGCAAGGAGGAACACCTAATTTTTCTTATAAATCCACCATGTCACTATGAAGATGTGAGAGAAATAGGAATCACCTCTGCATCATTCTCATTGTCTTGTCCAATTTGCGGTTCATGGTGGGAAGAGACAGTTTGGACTTAGATTTTGGTTAAGGAGGGGGGACTGGTAAGACTCCTTCTTCAATGATGATCCTATTCCTTTTGGAGGCTTAGGAGGATTCCATTTTCTTAGCCCTAAAAGCATCTAGGGTATAAGCATATGTGTCTAGATGTATGGCTTTGGAATTTATTAAGCAGGTGAGGCCAAGAAAGTTCTGAGAAGGGAGGAGTTTCTTAGTGAGTAATTTTTCATTTTCCTCATCAAGTGCCCCTACAAAGCGATAGATGGTTCTTATGTGTGAAGGTAGAAGGAATTAGCTTTTAGGTTTGGTGCTCATATAGATCAATTGATCCACAAAATACTGATCGGTTTGGATAGGCTTATTTTTTACAAGGCAAAATAAAAAAGGCCAAGTCCTTTTGAGACACTTTCTCATTACCATCCCCTCTAGCGTTTACAAAAAATGTGATGATACGATGGAGTATCCAAAAAGGTAGGGTTTTTATGTATTTGGCTAGGGAGGTTTTCAGGTCATGTTTGGTTTCAATGGAAATTTTCGACAAGAATTCAAAATATATGACATCAAGAGCGAAGATAATGAAAAGAATGTTTTCTCCAACTTGAAGGTTGAAAAGGGAGGAAAGTTATTCAAAGGTAATGAAATATGATCACCAAAAGCCCAGAAACTAACCTGTATTGCCCCATTTGAGATTCTATTTTACAACTCAGTTGAACCGTGTAAATGAATTCCTTAATGATTTCTTCATAACCGGGCTGCGTTGATGCCTAAAGTCTCCAACAAAAATGTAGAAGGGATTTTGTTGAGGAGGATGATGTTTAAAGAGTTAGCTTTGAAACGCTCCTTCTCCTCCTTTGTGATGCCCTTCATTAGATAAAGTGTTAGGGGTGCAGATGGTTGAGCCACAACCTTGCCCTTTTTTGCTCTTGAAATCTTTTTAGGAGCCATTGCAAAAGATGGAGAGAATTTGAGAATTTAGAGAGTTTTGGAAGAATAATTGTTTTGGAGTAGGATGAAGTGATAAGAATCACTTTTTAGGGGGTTTATATAGCCATTGAAAGGGTGTGTAAATGACTAAACGGTTAGAATTGGATTTATGAAGAGTTAGAAATGGTTAGCAGTCAAATCACTTAATGGCTTGGTAGTTACTCAAATTTGCATCTACAAATTCATGGATCACAACCGCGATTTTTGAAAAATGTGAGGAATGGATAAAAATTCCTTAAGAATACACGATACAACTGTAAGAAATTTGAAATCTTGACCAAATTCATGATGGAGAATTATAGTTGCGATGCGAATTAAAGTGTGCCATCTGGGTGACATTGACATTTAATTCGCGACTGTGAACAGAGGATTACGATTGTGAATTAGAAGGTAGTAAGGATAACAAGGAGAATTAAGTTTTTGAAAAAAATTCAAAGTTGTGATCCACTTGGAATATATCACAGAAAAACACAAGACATACAATCAACACGCATACAATCAACACATGAGATCAAATTTTCATTTTAGGGAGCTTCCATCAAGCATTCTCAATTCTTTCTTAATGAAGTTTATTTTTTCTTCATTGAGAGGTTTAGTAAAAATATTTGTAAGTTGATGAATTGTGTCAATAAATTCTAACACAATATCACCCTTTTGGATATGATTTCTAAGAAAATGGTGTCTAATGTCTATATGTTTACTCCTAGAGTGTTGGATGGGATTCTTAGAGAGATTAACAACACTAGTGTTATCACATTTAATGGGAATGTGATCAAACACTTTGCCAAAATCCTTTAATTATTTTTTCATCCAAAGGACTTGGGAGCTACATACTCAAATTTCACAGTGGATAAGGCAACCGAAACTTGCTTTTTGCTAAACCAAGATACTAGACATTCTTCTATAAATTGGCAAATTCCAGAGGTGCTCTTTCTATCTAAGAGACTACTTGCATAATCCACATCCGAATAACCTATGAGACTAAAACATGAGTCCCTAGGATACCATAAACCTAAGTTTAATGTGCCATGCAAATACTTGAAAATTCTTTTAACAGCATTTAAATGTGACTCTTTAGGAGAGAATTGGAACCTAGCATACACACATGCACTAAACATAATATTAGGCCTAGAAGCAGTTAGATAAAGTAGAGATCTAATCATACCTCAATATCTCTTTTCATCTATTGTCTTACCCCATTCATCTTTGTCCAACTTGATGCTACCGCTTGTTGGGGTTTTTGCTACTTTGCAACTATCCATGCCAAACTTCTTGAGTATTTCCTTTGTGTATTTGGCTTGGTTGATGAAGATCCCTTTTTTGGTTTGCCTGATTTGCAGATCGAGAAAGAACTTGAGCTCTCCCATCGTGCTCATTTCAAATTTCCTAGTCATACACTTTGCAAAATCCTCACAAAGAGATTCATTAGTAGCACCAAAAAATATATCATCAATATAAATTTGTATAATAAGTGTATCATGCTTATGCCTTTTAACAAATAATGTAGTGCCCACCTTTCCTTTATCAAATCATTTTTCAAAAGAAATTAAGTAAGCCTTTCATACCAAGCTCTTGGAGTTTATTTCAATCCATACAAGGCTCTATTCAATTTAAAAACATGATTAGGAAAATTATGAAACTCAAAATCAGGAAGTTGTTGAACATAAATTTTCTCCTCAATGATTCCATTTAAAAATGCACTTTTTACATCCATTTGAAAGAGTTTAAAATTCATATGGCATGCAAAGGATAAAGGAATCCTAATGGCCTCTAATCTTGCTACGGGGGTAAATGTTTCATGATAATCTATGCCTTTCTCTTGGTTGTAACCTTTGGCAACCAATCTAGCTTTATTCCCAGTGATGAAACCTTGCTCATCTAACTTGTTCCTAAACACCCATTTGCAATCCATAATTAGGTGTTCTTTAAGCCTAAGGACAAGTTCCCATACCTTGTTTCTCTTAAATTGGTTGAGTTTCTCTTGCATAGCAATTACCCAACTTTCATCATCAAAAGCCTCATCAATAGATTTTGGCTCAAGATGAGAAACAAAAGCAAGATTATTATCTAAAAGATTAAATTGAGATCTAGTACTTGTACCCTTAGAGGTATCATGAATTATCAAATCTTTGGGGTGATCTTTGGAGAATCTCTAATCTTTGGGTAAATCTTGACTTAGCTCAACTTCTTGTTGATGTTGTGGTTTCCCATCTACTCTTGATGATTCACCTTCTTCCTTATCTTTATCATTTTTTCTTGTAGTGTCTTCCAACTCTAATTTTTCAAGGTTACCTATAAGATCATCAACAAAAATACCTTTCCTAAGATCAAGTTTACTAGATTCATTAAAAATAATATTCATAGACTCTTTAACTACCATTGAACTCTTATTAAAGACTTTATATGCCTTGCTAGAGGTGGAATAGCCTAAGAATATGCCTTCATTGATCTTGGAATCAAATTATCCTTGGTATTCAATATATAGCACTTGCATCCAAATACTATTCAGTATGATATCTTGGGTTTTCTACCATTCCATAGCTCATAAGATGTTTTATTGAGAATAGGTCTTTCAAAAACTTTATTTGTAATATAACACGAAGTATTAGTGGCTTTAGCCCAAAAGTAATTCGATAAAGAATGCTCATTGAGCATGGTTCTAGCCATTTCTACTAGTGTTCTATTTTTCCTCTCTATAACACCATTTTGTTGTGGTATTCTAGGAGTTGAAAAGTTATGAAAAACTTCATTCTCCAAACAATAAGTTTTAAAAGACTTATTTTGAAATTCCTTTCCATGGTCACTTCTAATATAAGAAATGAAGTAACCCTTTTCATTTTGAATTCTTTTTGCAAAACTTTTGAAAGCATGAAAAGTATCATTCTTATGAGCTAGAAAGGACACCTAAGTAAACCTAGAGTAATCATAAACTAGGACTAGTTCATAATGTTTTCCACCTAAGCTAGCACTTCTAGTAGGTCCTATCAAGTCCATATGAATTAGTTCAAGGGGTCTAGATGAACAATTGAAGGGGTCTAGATGAACTTACAATATTTTTAGCTTTGTAGGAGGCATGATGTTGCTTCTCCATTTGACAAGGACCACAATGTCTTGTCTTTAGTGAAGTTTAGCTTGGGAAGGCCTTCCACTAGCTTTCCTCTTGATAGGCTTTGCAGTAGATCCATACTTGCATGTCCAAGCCTTCTATGTCATAACCAAGTCTCATTACTAAAAGACATAAGACACTTGGTAGATTGGTTAGCCAAATTGTCTAAGTCAATTGAGTAGGTATTGCCTTTCCTTTCACCCTTGAAAACGACCTCATTGTTTACTAATGTGGTGACTCGACATTCTGTAAGATCAAAGGTGACTTTATTACCTTTGTCACACAATTGACTTACACTCAATAAATTATGTTGTTAGCCATTAACTAATAAAACATCATCAATCAAAGAACAACCATTCTTACCAATGGTTCCAATGCCAATTACCTTACCATTGGCATTGTTACCAAATGTGGCATTTTCACCTACTTTTTCTTTTAATGCTATGAATAGCTTCCTATCGCCCGTCATATGCTTAAAGCATCCACTATCCATATGCCAATTGCTTGATTTGTTGGTGGCTGCCACAAATCCCTACACAATATAAGAGAATCATTTTTTCTTAGGTACCCAAGCATACTTAGGTCCTAAGAGGTTAGGAGTTGAAGGGTCCTCTAATTTGAGGTGAGCCTTCCTAATATAATAATAAATATTAATATGCCTATATTTCATGTAATAATGACATTAGAGTTTAGACTTAGGAGTCTTTCTCCTATGTATAACCTTAGTATAAGTAGGAGGTTTTCTCATACTTTGGTTATGTAAGTGCATGCAAGTGCATGGATGATGAGAAATAGTAGAGAATTGTTTGTGATTATGTATGTGAGCATGTTTCTTGTTATACATGTTAGTATGATTGGCCTTCATTGAAGTAGGCCTTGAGCCATTTTGTGTTTTCCTTTTGCCTTTAAGCATTAGGAATTTAATGATTGGAGCACTTTTCTTCCTTATGACCTTAACAATTGAGGTTTAAGGTGTTATTAGTCTAACAAATGTAGTATGTAATGATGAGGAGGCTCCATTGAAACATAAACCTTAAGGGTGGCCCTTTGTGATACTATTAGGGTATCCAAGACTTTCTTGCCCTTATGAAATTTAGAGATAGAGCTTTTAAGCTCAATGACTTCTCCTTTTAGGGAGTCACTCTCTTTTCTCAATGAAGCCAATGATGAAGATGATTTGGAAAGATTTTCCATAGATTTTTTGAGTTCGTCATGTGAAGTCCTCAATTCACTTATAATATCACTAAGGGATTTATAATCATTTTCTAGTTTTGAGCATTTTCTCTTGTAAGGTTTCATTTGTGACATATACTTGTCACATCTCATAGAAAGAGCTTTTAGAAGCTCTTCATCTACATCATTTAAATTATCATAATCTGAATGAGAATGAGATGAAGTGTTTACCTCATTAGGAGAGTCTTCTTAAGCCATGAAGCATATGTTGGCAATCTCCTCATCCTCTTCATCTTTACTTGAGCTATCATCCCAAGTGGCCTTGAAGCCTTTTCTCTTCTCTTTATCCCCTTTCTTCTTCTTCTTCTTTACCTTAGGACAATCATATTTGATGTAGCCTTGCTTGCCACACTCATAACAAGTGACTTTATTTGATCTCTCTATAGGATTATGAGTAGCTTTCTTGAAGTTTCTTCTTTCTTTTCTTCTTTTAATGAGCTCCTTTGTCCTTCTAAGGAGCATTACTAGCTCCTCTTCCTCCTTGTCATTTTCTTCTTCACTTAAACTAACCTCCACTTCCTTCTCCTTAAAAGTGGACTTGAGTGCCAAGGTTTTCTTTTCATATTTTTTAGATTTTTCTCCTTGGCCTCTCACTTTCTTCATTTCCTCATCTTTCTTTAAGGCTAACTCATGAGTTAAGAGTTTACCTATCAAGACATTCATTTGCACCTTCCCTATTTTTAGATTGGATTCTTGAATGCTGCATACTTTAGCACTAAAATTTTCAAGAGGCAAAGACTTTAAAATTTTAGAGTTTACCTTATGATTTGTGAGAATCTTGCCAAACTTCTTCATGTTCGTGACAATTGCTAGGAGTCCATTGGTCATGTCGATGATGCTTTCTTCCTCCTTCATCATGAATAACTCTCACTCCGTCACATACATCTCTAGCCAGCTAGATTTCACCAAGGCGGTGCTTTCGTAATAATTCTCCAATGCTTTCCATATCCCATGGGTTGTTTGGCAATGTTGTACTCTTTCAATCTCTTCTCTTGAGAGAGAGCTTAAAAGAATTGTCATGGCTCTCTTATTCTTGCTATTTGATCTTCTCTGTGTTTCAACCCACTTTTCTCTTGGAATGAGTTCTTCACTTCCATCCATAACTTTGGTGGGTGGCTTCCATTCTTTGACTATAAAATCCCAAAGATCCACCACATTTGTATCAAGATAGATCTCCATCCTATACTTCTAATGAGTATAGTCAGCTCCATCAAAGTAGGGCTTGAGGTGTGAGTGGATTCCCTCTTATGCCATGATCTTTGCTCACCCAATTAAGGTTTCTTTGTGACACTTGGTTCTGATACCACTTTTTGATTTAGGACACCAAGAAGGGGGTTGAATTGGTGTTCAATTAAAAATTAAAATGAAAGATAAGATAGTTAAGATGTTGAGTAGAAGAAGAAAGAAATTAGCATAAGTGTTTATAATGGTTCGGGCATTAACTAACCCTACGTCCATTCTCCAATTCTCTACAATTGGGTATTTCACTCAACTCAAATGGTGTTTCCAAGCTCACACCAAATTTTTACAACTTGTGTTTTCTACGCTCATACAAAAAAATCTCTTATAAGTGTTTTCAAGGCTCACACTTAAAACCTCTTACAAATGTTTTAAAGGCTCACAATAAAACCTCTCACAAGTGTTTTTAAGGCTCACACTAAAACCTCTCATAAGTGTTTTCAAGATTCACACTAAAACCTCTTACAATGGTGTTTATTGCTCACACCAAACAATCACTTAAAGCATAAAGAAGAATTGAAAGAATGAGTAGCAAATTTGCAAGAGTTTGATTACAAATTAATGAATTCTCTTGCATTTACATCTATTTGGTGGATTATTTGTCACCCATATCCATTAAAGAGATGTTAGACTAAAATTATGAACAAATCTCAAAGATGTGTTAGGCAAATTCAACATTAAATGCTTGTCAAGCTGAAATCGCAGTTGCTACTAATTTTTCGAGATCACGATTTTTCCATTTCAGCTAAAAATCTCATTTGTGTCTAATGGCTAGTCCATGGGTCAACTTTCTATTGGTCATCCAGGAAAATATAATTGTTGCATTCTAACCACTCTCAAAAGTCATTGTCGCTAGATATCAATACCTTGGGCACTACTAAGACTGTGAATTCCTTTACTTGAAGAGCAAACTTTAACTGCTTGAGTTATGGTCACGAACAAACATTAGCCCTTACGATTTTTTATCTTCAACGAATACTTAGGACACTTGGCAAGTTGTGGTTATGGCTTTGGTTCCCTCCTTTGTCACTATGAAATTTGTGGTGGCAACTAAGGCGTAACACACACCGTGAATTTGTCTGTGATTATGGCTTTGCCAACTTTGGGTGTGTTGTGGCAGCGAAGCTGTCCGCGAATTCCTCTGGCCTAACTTCATCCTTCTTTGTGACTGATTCGCAGTCGCATTTTGTATTGCACTCACTGCGAATTTGAGTGAACTTTACAAGATTGGAGATTTGGATTCCATCTAACTTCCAATGACAAAAACTAATTTATAATATGCAAAACAACACTTAATGAAGGCATTAGAATTGATCAATCTATACTGTCAAGATTAAAAGAGGTTCATGACTTAGGTTAAATCAACCTAGTCTAACAATTACGATTGTGTATAAGGTTCTTTCAAGTCTCTAGCGTGTGGTTACGTGTAGAGCTCCACTCATTTTCACGAGATCTCTCCATCATTAGATGGCCCTTTAGCTCTTGTTTTGGTTCTATTCTTGTAAATACCTAACTATTTTACACTATGTTTAATATTATGTTTTTTTTATTCTACTTTAGTCCTATTGCTACAAATACCTAGTTATTTTAGCTCTGTGTTTAGGTTCCAAATTGGTTCTATTATTTTAAATACTTGATTATTTTGGAAATTTGTCTAGTACTGTGCTTTTCAATCCCCATTTTGAATATATTATTATTATAAATTCTTTACTATTTTGGTATTATATTTAATACTGTGTTTTCCAGTTTCACTTTTTGGTTTTATTGCTGTAAATTCTTAACTATTTTGGTATTATGGTTAGTTTAAACCCAAATGAAATAAAAAGAAATGTGTCCAAAACTCACTTTAATGACTTTCTAATATGACCCATATGATTACCTTAGGCTAGGGTTTTCATAACGTTGCATCTAATAAATCGGGGAGTGTTTAATATGTAAGATATTAGCATTGGAATAGGTTAATAGGGGGATTTTGTAAATCAATGTTGACAATAACTATTGATATAGTTATAGCTAATGTATTCATCTTTCAGTTTCGATTTATGGCAGATAGGAGGAATTAGACGGACCTTGGAACTTTGACAAAGCCTTATCAGTAGTCATGAAATTGAGACATAACCAATAAGGTCCCATTTTTTTGTCTAATTCCATAATATCCCTCTTATATAATGTCAATTAAGGTTGTGATGCTATTAGGAAAGGATATCAACACTATTTTAGAGGTTTGGCATAATTTTAAAGATTGAGGTGGATTTTAGGGTTTGTTTTAGGAAGTATATAAGGGTAAAGTTTGAGTTACACATTTTGAATCCTCTAAAATGACGAGCATTACTAGATGTCAATGAGGAGGAGCTTAGTTAAATTGTTCTAGTCAAATATGAACAATTATGTGAAATATGAATAAATATGTGACTTTTGGTTTAATAGGCCATCTTTGAGAGATTGTTCCCTCTATGACCTAGCCATCACACTTATGAATTTTCCTTTTAGAAGCTAGATGCAAGCTACCAATGAGGGTGGGTCTACTTCAGCTCGACATCAAGCATTTAATAACGAAGGGCAATTTTCCTCCCTTACTTTAGCACATGAAAGCCAACCACAATCAGGTAGTGGGAATAAGATGATTCATTTTACACTATATAGAGATAGGTTAACATAGTCCTTTCAATTTAATGTGATAGATGAGGGTCTATATGAGTCTTTAGATGAGCATGTGCAGGCTAAGTGTCAAGGTAGGCTATATAGTGATAAGGACGATCATAACTTCAATCACACTTTGGTAGCTATGATGGTTTAGCCTCTATTCTATTCATATTTGTTCCAATATGATGATTCTGAATGATGATGAAAAGGGAAACTAAGGTGATGTCAGACATACATTTTCCTCAAACATTGATATAGTAGCAGGTAATGATAAACATAAAAAGGATATAGAACGCCCAAGGTAAAATCTAGGAAATTAATTATTTCAACCAACTTAAGCCCACCTTCTTTGCCAACTGATAATTTTTCCACGATTTAAAGAAGGTATGAGTAAAAGATAAGCATCGAGTATAGTTATGGACAATCAACAAACTTTTTACAAAGATCAGCGGAGCCTACAAGTAGCTCCACCATCAACAATAAGTTACATATGTTGGAATGTTCATGGGCTTGGGAACCCACGAGAATTCAAAGAGCTTCAAAAACTATTTTGCTTATAAGATCCCATTTTTTTTATTTTTTTATCTAAAATAAAAATATGTCACCCTTTCGCATCTTAAATAATCTTCGCTATGATGGTTTGTTTATTATTGATAGTAGTAGTGCTAGTAGTGGTCTCATGATTCTTTATAAGCATACATTTTGTAATGAGCATCAAGTCTTTTTTTGCTAGGCATATTGATGCAATGATAACTTTTGAGGAGGTGCTTTGGTGCTTTACAAGTTCTATAGTCATTTAGTACTAGGTTAACATTATTTCTCTTAGATTTATTGAAGTGTTTGAGCTTATTATTTAAACTGTGAGATGTTCCATGACTTGTTAGAGGAGATTTTAATGAAATTTTGCACTATAGAGAGAAAAAGGGAGGGCTTATGATGTCAGACTTTGCTAAGGCGTTGTGTTTTGGATGACCTAGAGAACTCTCAGTTGTAGGTCCCAAATTTACATAATTTAATAAGCATAAGTGTAAGGAACTAATAACTCTCAATTGTAGGTCCCAAATTTACATAGTTTAATAAGCATAAGTGTAGGGAACTAATTTTTTTGATGCCTTGATCATTTTTTTACAAATGCGAAATGGAACATTTATTACCCATCTATGAAGGCATACAATTTGGATTTTCCATACTTAGATTATCGACTTATCCTATTGAGTTTGATATCAAAAAATGTTTTGCATGGTAGTAGGCAATGTTTCATTTTAAGGAAATATGGGTATGAGGCATGAAATGTAGAAGTGTGGTCAATAAAACTTGGTAAGATGGTAAAATTGGGGCGAACAAGTCTATTGTCCATTGCATTAGTTCCCACGTAACTACTTTGAAATCATAGGGCTAGGAGAAGTATAAATGAATTTCATTAAATTGAAGGATTGTAAAGCAAATTACAAGCCTACAAGTGGTGAATGTGAGTGTTCTATGTCGGAAACCTTTTGGCATGAGTTCACAACTGTTATGGCTCAGTCAACCTTATGTAGGTCTTCTAGCCATGACTAAAGTGAGTAGGTATGGATAAAACCTAGTCCTATTCAGGCTTAATGTTGATGCAAGCTTTGTAGCGAACATGAACTTATGTGCTACGGGTGCCATTTTACAAGGCCACCATAGTTTGAATCTTACAGCTGCTATGAGGATGCATATAAGAGTAGCTAGATTTTGTATATTGGGTTATATGCTATCAAGGATGGATTGATTTCAGCTCGTGATAGTGGCTTTAGGGGCCTACTAGTGAAAAGCAGTAGTGTTAAGGCTATACAACCTGTGCTTCATTAAATTCTTTAGCTGAGGGTGGTTTGGTTGCTTGGAACATTATTTCTTAGCAAGGGATGTTAATGTCATTAGCTTCATAACTATTCAAAGGTCTTTGAACTCAACTATGCATGCACTAGCCAAAATGCAAGGTTCCACTAATGTCGATTGAGAGTACCTTGAGGATGACTACCCTTCAAAACTTCATGACCTTATTTTTTAAAATTCTATGTAATTTCACTATTATGGGTTATATATTGTACTTTATGAACTTTATTTATTTTATTGTACTCATTTTTCTTTAAGAGATTTTATCCCATTGGATTTTTCTCCAATGATTTTTTAATGAGACAGTCATATGGTAGAGCTTTGTTTCCCACTCATGAATAATGAAGGCCTTATTTCTCAAAAAAGAAAAAAAAAAACTCATCTACCTAGTGCATTTAATAATATTAACTTCATTTATCAAACACAATCTAAAACCATCCATGAGTTTATTACGAGCGAAACTAGGATGAGTACTATGGAAAATGAATTCAACCTAAGTTAGTTGGGGAAAAATGACAAAGTATCAAATAAACCACTGAATTTGTCTCAAAGTGACAATAAATGACAAAATGAATTTGTTTATCAAATTTATCCCTGATTTCATCAAAATTGCCCTTAATCTTATATTATTTTGTTATAAAAGTCATTTTTTTTATCAAAATTACCTTCGATTTTGCATTATTTCGTCATAAAAGTCTAAAATACTAATTAAGAATAACGTGTATATTAAAAACATAATTTAAGAGAACTGGGCTCAGATGTACTTTTACAAAAATACAACTTTCCCTAAATCCCTAAACCTTTAAATCCCTAAATCCCAAAAAACATAACTTCACTTTGACAATAAAATTTTGTTAATTGAAGAATGCAAAAAAGTGATGTCTTCATGGAGTAATAATTTTGTTTCATCCAATTGTAGCAAATATATGGAGAAATGAATTAAACATGAGTATAATTATGTGTAAAAATATTGTTAAAAATTTTTATTTTATAATTTAATAAATTATATTTTAGAAAAATAATAAAAAAATAAAACTTTTGTCTTGCAGAAAAATTCTCATGGGCCGAGGGTTCCCTGTGGAAGCAGGGACAAGAAAAAAATTCTCCCCATCAAAATGGTGGGATAAAGGATGAAAGATAGTTATTGTCTTGCCCATTTGTCATTTCTAAATCAATGCTCTCTTTAATCAATATTTTGAATTTTTATAAAGAAAAAATAATAGATCAAGGGTAATTTTGATGAAAAAGAACTTTTATAGCAAAATAATAGAAGATCATAAGTAATTTTTACGAAATAATACAAGTTTCTGAATAAATTTGACGAAAAAGTTTATTTTATCTTTTATTATCACTTTGAGATAAGTTTAAGGATTTATTTGATACTTTAGCAAAAAAAAAAAAAAAAAAATTCCCTTAGCCATTTTAACAAGTATTTACATATTTATTTTAGGTTTTGTTTGTTTCACAAAAAATAACTTGTATGAAAAAAATATTTTCTGAAAAAAATTATTTTTTTGAGCAATATATTTTTAGTATTTGAAAGACACTACAAAAATATTAACTTTCTTTTGATTTATAAGATTATAACAAAATTTAGATAATAAGTATTTTATATTTATACTATTTATTACTTAATATAATAAATACATTAAAAATAAAAATTTTTACAGTTTTCACTCATTACATTGATCACTATTGGCTGACAATAACCAGCGATATGTGTCAATGATCAATAATGATTATTGATAATAAATACATGTATTTATATAATTTATTTTTTATTTAGATAAGTTTATCAAAGTTTAAAAAATGATTTTTCGTTTCTTAAAAAACAATTAGTTTTCCTTTTCACTATAAAAATATTTTTTATTGACCAATTTATTTAGATGTACCAAATAAAAAAAATGAAAAATATTTTTTCTGAAAAATTTTCATGAAACAAATAAAGTCTTAGTCTCTCACACACTTTAATTTATATAACCAATAACATCCCACAAAATGAAAGATGCATTAAGTTTGAGTTAGGGGCATAATTAAGTCTAGACGAATATTGCCAAGTTCAAATTTGACTTAAATTTTGAAATTTAGCTAAGTTCAATCGAGTTTAATTTTTAAAAAGTAAACTTGACTAGATGAAATATTTGAGCTCAACTAGGTTTGATGCAATTGCTCATGTAAAATTTTTTTGTAATCTCAAAATCAAATTTGAATTAATTTAATTAAATTCAAAATTTACAATAACTTGATTTGATAATTATGCGAATATATTAAAATTTAATGGATACAATCACACAAAATTTGAAGCTCGATTAAATATTAAAATTTAATGGGTAAAACTTTTAGTTTTCAAACGTTAAATAAAATGCGAAATATATTGCAATGCAATAATACTATTAATGATAATTCTGATAACAAGAAAAGCAACTTGGAGATATAGGTCTGTGCGCTGGACCATTTGGCGATAATCTCCATGACTAAATGTTTTTAGATATACCGGAAACGCAAATTGGTGGTGGAGGTGGCCATGGTTGGACTCCTTCTAAAGTTACCCGTCGAATTTTATTTCAAAAATTTTAAATTAAAAATTGAATTAAAATTATAGAAATTATTGATTATATAGTTTTTTTTATATAAAAATCAAAATTAAATTCAAAGTCGAATTTTTCAAATAAAAATTAAATTTGAAATTATTGATTTAATTAACAAGATTTTTGTCAGATTTTTAATTGATTTATGTTTACTTTTTCTGACAAAAATGTTGAGAATTCGAATCTTGGTAATATAAAATAAAAATTACTAACACCAGTTGATTCTGTTAAGTAACTGTATAACCTTAACATTGAGATGCTTTTTAGATAAGTGATATAATTTGACTTGCTTTTTAGATAAGTGATATAATTTGACTCCCTTATTTTTTTTAAAAATGTAAGTTTAACATAATTTCTAAACATGTAAAATATTTTTGCTGATATAAAGATAATAATATATTTGAATTAATATAATTGAATAATAAATATAGAAATAATGTTTTTAAATAAATACATGATAGTCTGAAATTCAATTCATCATATTTAAAATTGTTTTCTCGAATTACTTTAAAATATAATTTTTATATCAAGATGATCATTATATTAATATAATAGAAACATAAATAAACTAAATATAATCTATATTGTTTATTAAATTTATATTTTTATTCTATTTAGTGAAATAATTATTAAAATAAAACTCTTAAATTATTTCCAGGGATAAAAATTAATTTTTGTGAAAACTTAAATACATCATATATTAAAATTTATTATATAAATTTAATTAATTAAATATGTAATATATATATATATATATTATAACATAGTTCTTATTAATGTTTTGAAAACTAAACTTAACCAATTGATCAGATCTATAAAAATAAAAACTACATCAGTGATTAATTGATTTAATTTGATTTGAATTGATTGCTAATATTATTTTTATATTTTAATTATTATAAATATATTTATATTTTTATATATTTTTCTAACTGATTATCTAAACTGTTACTAAATTGAAATTAATCATTTTAAAAAAATTAAAAAATTGAATTGACTAGTACAAAATTTATAAAAAAACTGAATTAAACTTGATTAAAATTTAAGATGATATTGATTTTTAATTTTTAAAATTTTCAAACTTTAATTCAATCTCAAAGATTTCTAAAGTTTTAAATTAAATCAAACAGAGCTCGCCCCTAAATAAAACTAGCCGTCGCTTTAATCTTCACCGTATAATCTATCCATTTATTTTAACCTTCACCGCATAATTGGAGGATGCAGATGGCTCATATGCAAGAAATAAAGCACATAGATAGAGAATGCATGATAGCCGCCGCACCGTCGGATTCTTGGAAAAAGACTCTTGAGGATAGAATCGAAGTGTCATATATGAGTCATGGCCATCTGTAAGGGATAGGCTTATCTTTAGTCGCTCCTCGGGAATCCCAATGCCAAAATCATCTCCTTCCAATTGTTTGCGTTGTCATCATTCTGTGTGACCAAAATCCCCAAGAAAGAGGAAACTGCACGTTGTTCAAATTGATTGGGCCAATGGTATTAATATATTTTCCATTTATTATACATGAAAGCCCAATCATGAGCAAATAGAATTAGATAAGTCCCTCGTTCCAATAAATAATAAATTAAATTAAATAATTTTATTGACCAGATAGCATTTTTTAATTCAAAAAATAAATATTAAAAAATAATTTTAAAATTTATATTTATTAGGAATTATTTTAAAAATAAAAATTATGTATTTTATTCTTAAAATTTTATTTTTAAATTTAAAAACAAAAATAGAAAACGATACCAAGTGTATTGAGTTTTATATTAATTATATATCTTGCTTTAAAATATTTAAAATGAAGAGATAAATCAGAACTTTTGCTGTTTTAACTTTTATTTTATGATTCTTTAAAAAAAATTCTATTTTATGAATTCTAAATAAAAAAATTGTGATATATGTATTATATTCTATATATAGATTAATGTCCAACCCCTCGATTAGCCGATAAATATGAAATATTGATTCGGTCGTGCAAAGTATCTACTAGCGTCGTCATTTTATTTCCACCTGCCATACAAAGTTCTCACCATGAGGAAGAGATTTAGGTAGTGTTCAATAAAACTAAAAATTAAATATTAAAAATTTAAAAATTGAATTTTAATTATTGAATGATTTAAATGTTAAAATTTTTTTAATTATATTATGGTTTAATATGAATTTAAAATTAAGTGTTGAATCTAATTAATCTATTTGATAATTATAATTGTTGAAATGCTTAAAATTATTAAGTAATAATTAAATCCTTCTCATATTAATTTACTTTTTTATTTTTTAATAGATGTCATTTAAAATTTTTTTACATATATTAAAGATTGTATTTAATAGGTGTTATTGCATAAATAAAAGATTAGATTACCCTTAATTAATTATTTTTATAAATTGTTGTGAATTTTAAAAGAAATAATTATTATTAAAGAAAAAAATGGTAGAGTTGAACAAAATAATTAATATTTATGGATAATTGTAAAACGCCAAATACTATGAGATAAGAATTTAGAACAAATAGAGTAATATTTATAAAATTAAAAAAGAATTTAATATTATTCAAATGTTTTAACTGAAATATTGATATAGTTCTAAATTAATAAAGCGTAAATCAAAACAACTCTCAATATAAATATAAAGAGCATGAGTTATTATAAATACTTTAAAAGTAACATTTAAAGGTGTGCCTTTAGATTTTTATTGAGATCTTATAGAAATATATGTATATGTATAGTTATGATTAAAATGTATAGAAAAAGAGTTTGTTTTAAAAGAATAATTTGTTGATTTGTTCAAGGTATATAGGTTATGTTAATAAAAATATTTTAGTATTTGTTGATTGAGAATATTAAGTGATAATTTTAAATTAAAAATTTTAACTTACTATTTTAAGAAAACTTTAATTAAACTGGACTTCTTAAGAGATATATATATATATATATATATATATATATATAT
>CATIWR010345200.1:0-34977 GCA_949677035.1 Omphalea diandra
ATATATATATATATATATATATATATATATATATATATATATATATATATATATATATATATATATATATATATATTTGAACTCAGGAAGTATTTTCATTTGAGATGGTAAATAACATACACACACACACACACACACATATTAGTTTATCATCTAGTGTTTGTATATTTGCCATGTGTGATTCATGTTAAGGCATGGATGCATGCTCACCTAGTACGTTATAGGAGTATATGATATTACCTCACTCTCAAGACTGACAGTCTTAATTAGCTTCTTAGATAGTAGCTAATTTGATCGATTATTGTGGCAGTCGTACAATCCTTCATCTGCGTGGGCATATTATGTAATATTTATTTTAATTTTATTTAAATTCTAGACCTCCTCAGTTTAAAGCTGTAAGATTTGTATACAAATGAATACTGTGAATTGAAATACTATGTTTGTTTTTGCCATGTTAGCATGGATTGGATCCAATCCATCTTTCCTAATACTTGATGATGTATACAATGAACTATACTATATATGAAAATCATGGTGGATGTTATTTATTATCCTTACAAAGCTTCAATAATTAATAATTAAAGATTAGTTAAGGATAAGATGAAATAGGCTTGTTAAAAGTTTTAGAGGCTTTAAACCTGTCCATTCCCTAGTGTCGGTCATAGGCTAAATGGGGTCGTGACAAAGTTGATATCAGAGCTTTATGTTTACAATTCCTGAGCCATAGTATCGTTTATATAGATACTATAGAGTTAGGATCTAAAATGTCTTTACATGTTTTCATTGCTTCTAATTTTTGTGTTTACCGATAATGTGTTTATTATATAGATGCCAAAGTCTTATTAGATCTGGGCACTATGCACTCATTTACCTTCCTTAGTTTTGTTAGGAGTTTTGGTCTTCATTCAACTAGGTTAAAGTTTCCTCTATCAGTCATCATAACTTTGAGTGATGCCTAGGAGGTGGATGTTGTGTTTCCTAGTTATCCAATTTTTATAAAAGGTAGAGATCTTTTAGCAGACCTAATCCTATTAATGCCATGGATTTTGATGTGATTCTTAGGATGGATTGGTTAGCATAATATTATGCCACTCTGGGTTATTGAAACAAGAAAATGTCTTTCAAAATTCCAAGTGATGTAGAATTTCACTTAATGGGAGAAAAAGCTATAACTTTAACTAATTTAATATCTGCCATCATAGCTGGTCGATTATTGTATAGAGAATGTCAAGAATTTTTAAGTTTTCTCTGAGACACTATAGCAGGTAAGGGAAGAGTAGAAGATGTTCTAGTTATGTGTGAATTCCTTAATGTGTCTCCTAGAGAGTTGACAGGCCAACCACTTGACTGAGAGATTGAGTTTTGTACTATCATAGTACTAGGTACCATTGCCATTTTTATGCTATCTTATAGGATGTCACTGGTAGAGTTAAAAGAACTTAAGGATGAGTTGTAAGATTTACTAGATAAGGGTTTATCAGACCTAACTTCACCTTATAGAGCACTAGTACTTTTATGAAAAAGAAGGATGGCTCTTTGCACCTCTACATTGACTACAGGGAAATTGAATAAGGTGACAGTTAACAATATGTATCCACTTTCTTGAATTAATGATCTGTTTGACCAGCTTTAGGGTGCTCACTATTTTTCTAAGATTGATCTTAAATCTTGGTATCATCAGTTGAGAGCCAGGCGGGAAGATATACCTAAGACAACATTAAGGACTAGATATGGCCATTATGAATTCTTAGTTACGTCATTTGAATTCATTAATATACCTACAACCTTTATGGATATGATGAATTAGGCGTTCAAGTCATTTTCAAATCACATTGTAATAGTGTTTATTGTTGACATTTTGGTGTATTCATATAGTGAGGAGGAGCACGTATGACATTTGAGAAATGGTATTGCATACTTCGAGGAATCATCAATTGTATGGCAAGTTCTCCAAATGTGAGTTTTGATTAGTGAGTGTCATTTTTCTAGGACACTTGGTGCCTAGAGATGGTATTCAAGTGGATCCTAAAAAGGTAGAAATGATGATTAATTGGCCTACACCACTTTAGTGATAGAAATTCATAATTTTTTAGGGTTAGTAAGCTATTGCTATTGATTTGTGTAAGATTTGGCCTACACTATTGACCTAGTTAACTTAAAAGAATATAAGCTTTCAGTGGACTAAAACATGTTAGAGGAATTTTCAAAGGTTAAAGGATTGCCTGACATCTATGCTAGACTTATCACTACCTTTTAGGTCAGATAGATATGCCATTTATTGTGATGCTTTTAGAGTTAGCCTATGCATCTTGATGCAATGTGGTAGGGTGATAGCTTATGCTTTAGACAACTAAAGAAGCATGAGCAGAATTATCCCACTGATGACATGGAGATGGCAGTAGTGATCTTTGCCTTGAAGATTGGGAGACATTATTTATATGACATGTGAAATCTATATAGATCACAAAAGCTTGAAGTATATTAATGAGTAGAGAGATCTCAACCTATAGTAGAAGAGATGGGTAGGGTTCTTAAGGGATTATGATTACTCAATTCATTATCATCATGGTAAGGCAAATGTGGTAACAAATGCCTTGAGTAGGAAGTCCTCTGGTAGTCTTGCCCATATTAGTATTGAAAGGAGACCATTAGTCATGGAATTAGGTGTACATGTTTCTAGTTGACTTTTAGCTTATTTTAAAGTGAGATAAGTTCTTATTGACAGGATTAAGATAGCACAAAGTCGAAATTCATAGTTAAGAATAATTATGATAAAGGCACAACATGGTCAGTCAAGTGACTTTATAAATAGATGATGATGGTACTCTTAGAATGGACACTAGATTGTGTGTTCTAGATGGAGATAGGTTAAGAAAGAAGAATCTAGAGGAGGCACATCATGCAACTTATAATTTTCATCTTGGTAATAATAAGATGTACCAAGATTTAAAGAGTTTTTATTGGTGGAATAAAATAAAGAGGGATGTAGCTGAATTTGTGGCTAGATTTTGACATATAGGTAAAGGTAGAACACTAGAGATCTTATAGATTATTACAGTCATTTCCTCCTTTTAAGTGGAAATGAGAGATGGTCACCATGGATTTCATTATTAGGTTGCCTATTTCTTTTAGTTATGATTCTATCTAGGTGATTGTTTATAGGTTATCCAAGTAAGCTTGCTTCATACTTGTGAGAACCACATATCCTGTTAAAGAGTTGACACTATTGTATGAGGATAAAATTATATGTCTTCATGGTGTACCAATTTATATAGTTTTAAATAGGGGGTTGGTCCTTACTTATGATTTTTGGAAAGCATTACATAAGGCTTTTGGTTACCGACTTGATTTTAGCATTGCGTTTCATCCTCAAATTAGTGGGCAATTAGAATGGACAATTCAAACCTTTGCAGATATGCTAAGGATATGCTAAAGATATGTGTTATGGATTTTAGTGGTTATTGGGAGAGACACCTACCTTTGGTTGAGTTTTCTTATAATAATAACTATCATTCTAGCATTGAAAGGGCACCTTTTGAGGTGTTGTATAGGTGGAAATGTAGATCTCCCTTGTGTTGGGAAGATTATCGAGAAAAAGGATTGATAAGTTGTGAATTGATACAAGATGCTTCATAGAAGGTTCCTTTGATACAAGAAAGGCTGAAACTTTTAATAAATGGATAAGCTATGCAAACCCAAAAAAAGGGATATGCAGTTTGCAATTGGTAATATGGTGTTTCTTAAGGTCTTTCCTATGAAAGGAACTATAATATTTGACAGGAAAGGAAAATTTGTGCCTAGGCACATTGGTCCATTTGAGATTTTAAAGAGTTGGTGAAGTTCCATATATTTTGTCACTGTCCTCGGATATGTGGCAAGTACACCTAATCATGCATGTATCCTTATTTAGAAAATATATTCTAGATCCCTCACAAATTCTTCAGCAGTAAGAGTGTGGGAGTAAGTGATGATCTGACATATGAAGAGAGAGTTGCAACTATTATAGATACTCAGGTTCATCAGCCTTGCTCTAAGGTTATTCCCATGGTGATGGTGCTATGATATAACCATTCTATGGAAGAGTGCACTTATGAAATCGAGCAGGAAATGTGAAATTCTTACTCTTTATCTTTTTCAAGATGGAGGTAAATCTTTTATTTTAAATTCGAGGATGATTTTTAATTAGGGGAGAATGTAATAAACTAATTTTTATAGTAAAGAATATTGAATTATTTTCTTTCATTGGTGAATAATTAACTAAACTAACTAAATAAATGGTGGAACAAAAAAAGGCTAAATGGGTTATAATATAAACTTTGGTAATTGAAGGAATAACCAAAGAGGGATTTATTGGGAATAAGGCCATTAACGAGGGATTAAGATGGGAATTTTTTTTCCATCATCTCCACATTTTCTTTCTCCTTTCCCGGCAAACACAACCCTTCCCTTCCCCTCTATTTTTTTTCTTGTTCTTTTTCTTCTTCATTTCTCCAACTCCATTCACCACCTAAATCACCTCCAAAATTCATTAAATTTCAACCACAAGTAGTTCTTCATATCCTCATCACTTTGATAATATCAAATTTCTTAAAAACTGAATAGATTTTCTAAAACAACGAGAAGAAAATTCATCATCATGGGAGCCCCTCATGTTTCTCCTACTTCCCAACTTCTTTTGGTAAAATTGACACTGGAAATGAACTTTGGAGGTCCAAAAACCTTAGACTAGAGTATTTCATCTCGAGTGTCGCTGTTTAACAACTGATTAAAGTGAGATTCTCTTCGTTGGAGCCACGGTAGAATCTACATGATCTAGCCATTTATGGCCACCTCTAAGCGATATATATGGGATCCTCATAATTTAAGTAATCTTTTGGTAACTTCAGATTGCAATTTCGCCACCGTTGAATTTTTTAGCCACCGGACTCTAACGACCACTGAAATGAGTATTTTTGTGCAATAATTCTAGTTCATCAAACTGCGTCACCTAGTCCCAACTATGGCTTTTAATTGTATTTAAATAATAAAATATAATTTTATATATTATTTATAATTATTTAATTAATGTAATTGATTAGTTTAATTGAAATATATTATTAATGATATGATTATTAAAGATTATTATTGATTTATAGGAAAATAAATTAATGTGTTGATATAATTATTAATTAAGTTGATTATTATTTTTTTGAGAATTTATGATTGTTGGAAATTATGTGAAGAATTATGTTGATTAATTGAGGATTATTAATTATTGAATCATGCATGTGTTCAATCAGGGATATGAGAAGTTTAGGGACCAAGGTTGAATTGAATGATATTGAAATATATTATAGAAGTGTTTTTACAGGAAATCAACCCATTTTATGAGGGAGGGTGGTTATGTCCAGTTTTTAGGGGAGATGTTGTCCAAATTTCGTTTGGAATTAAATAGAAATTTATGAACAATAACAATCTTAGAAGTTAGGTTAGGAATAATATTTTATATTGACTATAATAAATTATATTTCTTTATTTAGACTCTCCTGCCACCTAGTCTACACCACTAGAAGCCTAAGAGCTTTTGCGATCTCTGACTTTTTGTGAGTTAATATTATATATTTTTATGGCATACTAGCTAGTTTATAATATTAACACTTCATTTATGACCTTTATAAGCATTACCTTCATGACAAGACATTCATGAGCATTATGTATAAATGTGTAATGATTTTATGATATTGATGTGATTGTGGGTTGAGAGCATTATGTATAAATATGTGTAATAATTTATGATATTTATGTGATTGTGGCTTGAGATCATGGTGTGTAAATGTGTGTAACAATTTGTGATATTGATGTGAATGTAGCTTGAGAGCATTGTGTATAACTATGTGTAATGATTTGTGATATTGATGTGATTATGGATTGAGAGCATTAGTTGAACATACCACCTGATGAGATACATTGGGATCGAGTGCACACCATTTTAATTAGATATAAATAATTGAGATTATGATGGTGCCCTAGTCAAACTTGCTCTTTGGGCATAGGATGTTAAAATATTGTAATATGGTGGTGCCCTAGTTGAGCTTGCTTTATGGGCTTAGGATATTAAAATATTGTGATATGACAATGCCTTGGTCGAGCTTGCTCTCTAGGCTTAGGATATTAAAATATTATGATATGACAGTGCCTTGGTCGAGCTTTCTCATTAGGTTTAGGATATTAAAATGTTATGATATGGTAGTGCCCTAGTCTATCTTGCTCTTTAAGCTTAGGATATTAAAATATTGTGATAAGATAGTGCCCTGGTCAAGCTTGCTCTCTGGGCTTAGGTTATTTTCCTGGTCAAGTTTGCTTTCCAAGCTTAGGATATTAAAATATTATGATATGGTAGTGCCCTGGTCAAGCTTGTTCCTTGGGCTTAGGATGTTAAAATATTGTGATATGATAGTGCCCTAGTTGAGTTTACTCTCTGGGCTTATGATATTAAAATATTATGATATGATGAGATTATAAGCACCCTAGTCGAGCTTGCTCTCTAGGTAATGGTACATTAAAATAAGTGAATTGGTTAGCGACCTTAGTTGAGCTCGTGCTTTGGG
Source organism: Omphalea diandra (assembly GCA_949677035.1). Taxonomy (NCBI): domain Eukaryota; kingdom Viridiplantae; phylum Streptophyta; class Magnoliopsida; order Malpighiales; family Euphorbiaceae; genus Omphalea; species Omphalea diandra. The sequence continues at coordinate 6,588 of CATIWR010345200.1, forward strand.
TGCTAATTAATTTAGATTAAGAAAGCCTAATGGCTATTTGTATTAGAGTATAGGGTTATGCTCTTCTCCTCATTCTATATAATTGATTATGTACATATATATATATATATATATAATTGTTTTATTTGAACTCAAGAAGTTTTTCCATTTGAAATTATAAATATAAACACATACACACCCACACATATACGTTTACATACACATACATACATACATATGTACATTTATATATTAGTTCATCATCCAATGATTGTATATTTTCCATGTGTGATTCGTGTTAAGGCATGAATACGTGCTCACCTAATAGGTTATAGAAGTATATAATATTATCTCACTCTCGACAATGATAATCTCAATTAATTTTTCAGGTAGTAGCTGATTCGACAGATTTTTATGGTAGCCTCGCAGTCCTTCATCTATATGAGCATATTATGTAATATTTATTTGAATTTTATTTAAATTCTAGACCTTCACAGTTTAGAGCAGTAAGACTTATATATAGATGAAAAGTGTGAATTGAAATACTATGTTTATTTTTACCATGTTAACATGGTATTTAAGGATTGAATCCATCTTTCCCAATACTTGATTAATGATGGATCCCATGAAATTTACTATATATGTAAATCATGATGGATGTTATTTATTGTCCTTGAAAAGCTCCAATAATTAATAATTAAAGATCAGTTGAGGATAAGATGGACTAGGTTAGCTATGGGTTTTGCAGGCCTTAAGCCTACCCATTCCCTAGTGTCTGTCATGACCTAAATAGGGGTCATGACAAAGCTTATATCAAACCTTTAAGTTTAGAGTTCCTAAGGTCTAGTATGGTTTTATAGATATTGCGATGTTAGGATCTAGTATATCTTTAAGTGTTCTCATTGCTCCTAGTTTATGTGTTTACCAATAACATGTCTGTTACTTAGAGGCTAGAGTCTTATTAGATCTAGGTTCTTTGTACTCATTTGTCTACCTTATTTTCATCATGAGATTGGGTCTTTAACCAGCTAAGTTATAGTTTCCTCTGTCAGTCATCATAACTTTGAGTAATGCCTTAGAGGTGGATGTTGTATTTCCTAGTTGTCTAATTTTTGTGGGAGGTATAGATCTTCTAACAGACCTAATTCTATTAGACGTCATGGATTTTAATGTGATTATTGGGATGGATTAGTTAGCATAACATTGTGCCACTCTAGATTGTCGAAGCAAGAAAGCAACCTTTAAAATTCCAAGTGATGTAGAATTTCACTTCATGGGAGACAAAGTTGTAGCTCTAATTAATTTAATATCTGCCATCATAGATAGTCGATTGTTATAAAGAGGATATTTAAGATATTTAACTTTTTTCGGGACATTAGAGCGGGCAAGGGAAGAGTGGAAGATTTTCCAGTTATGTGTGAATTCCTTGATGTGTTTCCTAGAGAGTTGCAGGGCTACCACTTGATAGAGAGATTGAGTTTTATATTAATGTAGTACTAGGTACTGCTCCTATTTCTATGCCACCTTAAAGGATGATGGCACTAGTAGAGATAAATGAACTTAAGGAGGAGTTGCAAGATTTACTAGATAAGGGTTTTATCAGACCTAACACTTCTCTTTAATGAGCACCATTACTTTTGTGATGAAGAAGGATGGCTCTTTGGGCTTCTGCATTGACTACAGACAATTAAATAAGGTGAGAGTGAAGAATATGTATCCACTTTCTTGAATTGATAATTTATTTGACTGGCTTTAAGGTGCTCGCTATTTTTCTAAGATTAATCTTAAATCTTGGTATCATCAATTGAGAGCCAAGTGGGAAGATATACCAAAGATAACATTAAAGATCAGATATGGCCTTTATGAATTCTTGGTGTTGTCATTTGGATTCATTAATGTACCTACAACCTTTATGGATCTGATGAATTGGGTGTACAAGCCAGTCTTAAATCAATTTGTAATGGTGTTTATAGATGACATTTTGGTGTATCCACACAGTGAGAAGGAACATGCATGGCATTTAAGAATGGTATTATAGACTTCAAGGAATCACCAATTGTATGGCAAGTTTTCTAAATGTGAGTTTTGGTTAGAGAACGTTATTTTTCTAGGACATGTGGTGTCTAGAAATGGTATTCAAGTGGATCCTAGGAAGATGGAAAGGGTAATTGATTAGCCTACACCATTTTAGTGACAAAAGTTCACAGTTTCTTAGGTTTAGCAAGCCTTTATTATCACTTTTTATAAGATTTCCTTAAGATTGTAGCACCGTTGACCTTATTGACTCAAATGAATTTGAGGTTTTTATGGACTAAAACATGTGAGAGGAGTTTTCAGAGTTTAAAGGATCGACATCTAAGCTAGGCTTAACACTGCCTTCTAGGTAATATAGATATGTAAGTTATTATGATGTTTCTAGATTTGGCCTTAGGTATGTCTTGATGCAACATGGTAGGGTGATAGCTTATGCTTTTCATTAGTTAAAGAAGCATGAGCATAATTATCCACTCATGACTTGGAGATAGCAGTAGTGATCTTTGCCTTGAAGATTGAGAGACACTATTTGTATAGTGTGACATGTGAAATCAATATAGATCATAAAAGCTTGAAATATATCAACAAGTAAAAAGACCTCAACCTAAGGCAAAAGAGATAGGTAAAGTTCTTAAAGATTTATGATTACACGATTCATTATCATCGTGGTAGCAAATGCCTTAAGCAAGAAGTCCTTTTGGTAGTCTTATCTATATTAGTATTGAAAGTAGACCGTTAGTCAAGTAATTAGATGAGATGTATGATTACAAATTAAGAATGGACGTATATGATTCCTGTATACTTTTAACACATTTCAAAGTGAGATCAATTCTTATTGACAGGATTAAGGCAACACAAATCCACAATTAAGAATAATTATGGCAAAAGTATAACATGGTCAAACAAGTGTCTTTATAATAGATGATGACGACACTCTTAGAATGGGCATTAGACTGTGTTTTCCAGTTGTAGATGGGTTAAGGAAGCAGATTCTAGAGGAGGCACATCATGCAACTTATAATGTTCATCTTGGTGTTAACAAAATGTACCAAGATTTAAAGAGTTTTTATGATGGAATAAAATGTAGTTGAATTTGTGGCTAAATGTTTGACATATAGGTAAAGGTAAAACATTAGAGACCTTATAGATTGTTGTAGTTACTTTATACTCTTAAGTGGAAATGGGAGATGATCACCATGGATTTCATTATTGAGTTGCCTATTTCTTATGGCTTTGATTCTATCTAGGTGATTATTGATAGGTTAACTAAGTCAACTCAATTCATATTCATAAGAACCACATATATTGTTAAAGAGCTTACACTGTTATATATTAATAAAATTATGTCTTTACGTTGTGCTAGTTTCTATAATTTTAAATAGAGGGGTCGGTCTTTACTTTTCATTTTTAGAAAGCATTATATAAGTCTTTAGGTTTCTGACTGGATTTTAACACTGGTTTTCATCCTCAAATTTATAGATAGTCAGAAAGGATAACTCAAACCTCGGACGATATGTTGAGGATGTGTGTTATGGATTTTGGTGGTTATTAGGAGAGACATTATCTTTGGTTGACTTTGCTTATAATAATAGCTATCATTCTAGCATTGAAAGGGTGCCTTTAGAGGCGTTATACGAGAGGAAACATAAATCTCCATTATGTTTAGAGGATTATGGAGAAAAGAGATTGATAGTTTTGAATTGATACAAGATGCTTCGGAGAAGGCTCTTTTAATACAAGAAAGGCTAAAACTTTTTGCAAACATAAAAGTTATGTAGACTAAAAAAAAAAGGATGTGCAGTTTACAATTGGTGATATGGTGTTTTTTAAGGTCGCTTTTAAGAAAGGAATTATGAGATTTAGTAGGAAAGGAAAATTGATGCCTAGATACATTGGTCCATTTGAGATTTTAGAGAGTTGGTGAAGTTGCAGACCATTTGGCACTGCCTCCAAATATGTCACATTTACACCCGATCACTCATGTATCCTTGTTTAGAAAATATATTCAAGATCTCTCATATGTTCTTCAGTAGTAGAGTGTGGGAGTAAGTGGTGATCTGACATATAAAGAGAGACTTGTGGTTATTATAGATATTCAAGTTCATCAGCTCAGCTCTAAGGTCATTCCCATAGTGAAGGTGCTGTGGAAGAACCATTCTATGAAACAGTGAATTTGGGAAAATCGAGTAAGAAATGCATAATTCTTACTCCTATCTTTTTCAAGATTGAGGTAAGTCCTTTTTTGAAATTCGAGGATGAATTTTAATTAGGGTGGAGAATGTGATAACCCAATTTTTACAGTTAAGAATATTGGATTATTTTTTCATTGGTGAATAATTAATTAAACTAACTAAATAAACAGTGGAACAAAAAGTGCTAAATGGACTATAATATAAACTTTGGTGATTGAAGGAATAAACAAAAAAGAATTTATTAGGAATAAAGCCATTAATGAGGTATTAATATGGGAAATTTTCCCATCTTCTCCACATTTTCATTCTCCTTTCCTAATAAACACAACCCCTCCCCTTTCTTTTTTCTTTTTATTTTTTTTCTACTTCATTTCTCCTCCTCTATTCACCACCCGAATCATCTCTAAAATTCTCAAAATTTCAGCCATAAGTAGTTCTCTACCTCCTCATCACTCTGACAACATCAAATATCTCAAAATTAATAAGATTTTCTAGAACAATAAGAGGAAAATTCAACATTAGGGTTGCCCCTCATGTTTCTCCCACTTCCCAACGTGTTTTGGTAAAGTTGACATTGGAAATGAACTTTGGAGGTCTAAAAACCTTCGACTAGAGTGTTTCATCTTCAAGCATTACTATTTAACAACTAATTAGAGTGAGAATCTCTTCACCAAAGTCATCATGAAATATGCTCGATCTAGCCATTTTCAGCCACCTCTAAGTAATGAAACTTATATATTTAAGCTCCTCACAATTTAAATAATCTTTTGTTTCCTTTGGATTGCAATTCCGCTATTGTTAAAGTTTTCAGCCACTAAATTTTGACGACCACTTAAACAAATATTTTTAGGTAGTAACTACAGCTCGTCAAACTGAGTCACATAGTACCAACTACGACTTTTAATTGCATTTAAATAATAAAATATAAATTTATTTATGAGAATTTAAATATATTATTTATATTTATTTAATTAATATAATTGATTAGTTTAATTGAAATATATTATCATTATATGATTATTGAAGATTATTTGTTGATTTATCAAAAGATAAATTAATGTGTTGATATAATTATTAATTAAGTTTATTATTTATTTAATTTTTTTTATTGTTAGAAATTATGTGAAGAATTATGTTGATAAATTGAAGATTAATAATTATTGGATTATGTATGTTTTCAGTTGAAGTTTGGAAACCCAACTTAAATTGAATAATATTGAAATATATTATAAAAGTAAAGGACCTGATACTACCACTTGGATCTGGAGCCTACATGTTGATGCTTATGATTTCGATAGTCATTTTACAGAAAATCGACTTGTTTTACCCTAGGAAGAGGGGGGGGGGGGGGAGGAAGGGAGGATTATGTCAAGTTTTTAAGGGAGATGCTACCAAAATTTCAGTTGGAATTAAAATAGAAATATATGAAAAATAATAATTTAGAAGTTAGATTAGGAATAATATTCCAGATTGACTTTAATAAATTATATTTCTTTGTTTAGACTCTCCTGCCACCTAGTCCGCACAACCAGAAGCTTAGGAACTTTCACGGTCTCGAACATTTTGTGAGTTAATATTATACATTTTTATGGCATACTAGTTGGTTTATGATATCAACACTACATTTATGACATGTCAATCATGACCTTCATAAGCATTACCTTCATGACAGGACATTCGTGAGTATTGTGTATAAATGTGTAATGATTTTGTGATATTGATATGTTTATGGCTTGAGAGCATTGTGTATAAATATGTGTAATGATTCACGATATTGATGTGATTATGGCTTTAGAGCAATGTGTATAAATGTGTGTAATGATTTGTGATATTGATGTGATTAAGGATTCACAACATTAGTTGAACATACCAACTGATGGGTTACATCAAGACCAAGTGCACATTGGTTTGATCACATATGAATAATTGTGGTTATGATAGTGCCTAGGTCAAGCTTGCTCTCTAGGCTTAGGATATTGAAATATTATGATAAGGTAGTGCCTTAGTCGAGCTTGCTCTCTAGTCTTAGGATATTAAAAATATTGTGATATAATAGTGCCTTAGTTGAGCTTGCTCTCTTTGCTTAGTATATTAAAATATTGTGATATGCTACTGCCCTAGTGGAACTTGCTCTCTAGGCTTAGGTGATATGATAGTGCCCTAGTTGAGCATGCTCTAAGCTTAAGATATTTTATTGGTCAAGCTTGCTCTCTAAGCTTAGAATATTAAAATATTATGATAGGGTAGTGTCTTGGTCGAGCTTGCTGTCTAAGCTTAGGGTGTTAAACAATTATGATAAGATAGTGCCCTGGTCGAGCTTGCTCTCTTGTCTTAGGATATTAAAAAATTATGATATGATGAGATTATGAGCACCCTAGTCAAGCTTGCTCTTTAGGTGATGGTGTGTGTGTGTGTGTGTATATATATATATATTGTTTTGTATATTTATCGTGTGTGATTCATGTTATGGTGTGAATGCATGCTCACCTAGTTAACCATATGAGTATATAACATTACCTCACTCTTGAGATTGATAGTCTCAATTAATTTTTTAGGTTGTAGCTGATTCGACAACTTATTGTGGTAGCCCCACAATCTTTCATCAACATTAGAATACTATATAGTATTTGTTTCAATTTTATTTAAATTCTAGACCTCCACAGTTTAGAGTAGTAGGACTTGTATACAGATGACTAGTGTGAATTGAAATACTATGTTTATTTTTTCCATGTTAGCATGGATTTTAAGGATTGAATCTATCTTTTCCAATACTTGATTGATGATGTATACCATGAACTTTACTATATATGTAAATCATGGTGGATGTTATTTATTATCCTTGCAAAACTCCAATAATTAATAATTAAAGATTACTTGAGGATAAGATGGAATAGGCTTGTTGCGGGTTTTGGAGGCCTTAAGCCTACTCATTCCCTAATGTCGGCCATGGCCTAAATGGGGTCGTGACAAATTTGGTATTAGAGATTTAGGTTTAGAGTTCCTAGGGCCTAGTATGGTTTATGTAGATACTACGAAGTTAGAATCTAGTATGTCTTTACGTGTTTTCATTATTTCTAGTTTCTATATTTACTAATAATGTGCCTGTTACTCAGAGGTTAGAGTTTTATTAAATCTGAGTGCTACAAACTTACATCATGGACTTTGTTAAACTTAATTGGTCAAACTTAAGTCAATCATCTCTTTTGATCTTGACAATATAGATTGAAATATTCTAATATCCATTTTAAGTGTCGCGGTTGCAGAAAATAGGTTAGGACCATATTAGAAATTTGAATGGAGAAGAAATCTAAAATGGCACACGAGTTGCAATCGCTACATCATGAGTAACGAGCGCGACCATGCTCATTTTAGACAAATAGTCTAGAGGGATTCTCAGTTGATGAAGTAGTCAGAGTCTTAATCGCGACACTCAAACCCCTTATATATGGCCTTAAAAGACTAATAAGATCTTGCCATATGTCATAGAGTCGTTTGAAACTTCAAATGTCAAGACGACTGCCCCTTCAACACCAACCAAAGATTATACAAGTTGATTTGGGGTCCAAAGTCATGGCGATTTCTCCAGTACGACTTGAGCAGCGATTACTACTTACGTTTTGTGTTTGAGATGGTTGAGCCATAGAGGAGGTTCCCAATGGCTAGTTTTGTGAAGAACTAATGCCATGTTGCAACATGCACTAGCTGTTAGGCATAAATTGATTATCTCAACCATGACCAAGTAAAATCTAAAGCGAAACTTAAGTTACAATCGCGACATACCTATATCGACCATGATTTTTATTTGACAAGCATTAAATTCATGATTTTATGTCTAACTTTTGAGATATGGAGCTAGTATTGTCTCTAACATCTCTTTGGTAGAAGAAACCTATAAACACTCAATTTAATGGACATAAATGCAAGAAGGTAGCATTTATTGTGGCCAAACTCTTACAAATTTGTTTCTTAATTTTCCCTTTCCTATTTGCACTTTGTAATTAAGTTGTAAGAAGTTTGGTGTGACCTTTAAACACCCTTTAGGATTGGGTTTAAGAGTGGGCCAATAAAAAACTCTTATATAGGTTTGAGTGTTAGCCTTGGGAAACACTTGTTAGGTTATGTGTAAGCCTTTGTAAAACATAACTTGCAAAGTTTGATATAAGCTTGTAAAACATCATGAAGTATTAGTGGAACACCCAATTGGAAGAATTGGAAAGTTGATGTAAGGTTGGTTAATACTTGAACTATAATAAATTATTGTATGTTCTATTATTCTTCTACTTCTTCTAATAGATGCATAACTAACTACCTCTTTAAAAATTTAAATTTCTCACAAATTCAGCCTCCCTTCTTAGTGCACAAGAACCAACAAGTTGTATCAGAGCATGACCTTAATTCAAGCCTTAATTGCATGAGGAAAAGATCATGGCATAAGAAGGAATCCATACTCATCTCAAACCTTTCTTTGATGGATCCAACTATACTTATTGGAAGTATATAATGGAGATCTACTTTGATAATGATGTGGTAGATTTATAGGATGTTGTCGTGAATGAATGGAAACCACCAACTAATGTTATGGATGGGAGTGAAGAGTTAATTCCAATGGAAGAATAAGTGAAGGTTTATAGAAGGTCCACTGGCAAAAATAAGGAAGTAGTGGCTATTCTACTAAGCTCAATGTCAAGAGAAGAAATTGGCAGAGTTTAACATTGTCTAACCGCATTTGGAATTTAGAAAGCCTTGGAGAACTATCATGAGGGCATAACTTGTCACATCCTCAACCCAAATCATATGCATTTTAATTTTGTTATATTTGAATATATGCATTGGATAAATAATTGTTTAGCATATGAATTGGAGAAACACGACAATGACACTTGCACCATTACATGTAGGACACTTGAACATATATCTAATGCTTGTATGATTGCATGGAAAATTATCTTATGTTGTGTGCATGTTATAGTACCATAAACAATAGTATTTTAGAGCTTATTTAAAAGTATAATGAGCTTCTATGGATTAGGAGATGGATGAAGGTGCTTAAAGAGTGAAGAAGAGGGATTAAAAGTGGAAGAGTGAACTTCATACCAATAGAAATGAAACACCATGATTTTGTCTTATTGTAACATGATAACAAGTGTAATTTTTAACCCTTTAGAATCAGAATTGAGGGGTTAGATGTGAGGTGCAGTAGAAGAAAGAGAGAGCTAAGGAAGAAAGAAAGAAAGTAAGAAGAAGAAGAAGAAGAAGAAGAAGAAGAAGAAGAAGAAGAAGAAGGAGAGGAAGAAAAGTGAGATGCCTAGGAAAGAATCCTAAGGTTTTCTAATTTTGCGACATTAGGTAAGTTAATTTATCTTCTTTTAACATGAAATTAACCCCTCATGACATGTTAATCATGCATAGTTAGTGAGAGTTATGGAGTATTTGAGATAGTACTCTTGCATGGAAGTTGAAATTCAAGAGAACGAGAGCTGATTGTGTTGATTTTGTAGTTAGAGCATAATTTTGTACCCATGATTTCATAACACTAGAAGAAGAATTAGGGAAAGTACAAAATATGAAAGTTGTAGCTTGATGTCTCATATAAATGCATATGAAGTGGTTTTTCTTGATTTGGTTCGTGTGAGAAGATATGGCTCCTTCATTAAGGCTGGTTCACAACCAACCTAAATGACCTCAGTCTTTCTATTTTCTTATATTTTGATGGCCTTATGTTATGATTTTGACAAAGTGCAAAGCATGAAATTGTAGCTTTATATCCCCTATAAATACCTTTAAATCAGTTTTGATTGATTTGTTGTGTGGAAAGAGATATGGCTCATTGATTGGGACTAACCTTGTACCTGAATGAAACCTCACCTTTCTGTTTTCCAAGATTTCAATGGCCATAGATTCAAAAATTGATGATGGTCCAAACTTGAAAGTTATATATTTATGTTTGATATACATTTTTGTGAAATATATTTTCCAAATCTAGCATGGTTGTTGAGATATTGTCCCTTCATCATGATTGTTTGTCAACATGTTACAAACCTGCTCACCCTGAGATTTGGTTCTTTATTTTGGTGACTTTATAGACTGAATTAGATAAAGAGTAAAACATGAAAAATGTTCCTTTATATGTTTGGTATTTGATGGTTGATTATTATTGCAACTACATTTTTACAATTTGAGATACACTCAAGAATGTAAGACCTACTCAGACTGAGATGACATTGTAATATGGCAAAATTAAAAAATTCACCACATTTTTTGTGTGTCTGATAATGGCTTGAAATTTGAGTATGTTGTATGACTATATGCTTAGTTTGTTTGAAAAAAAGAATCAAGTAATTTGGATGAGTATATCAGGAGTTATTGCTATGAGAGTATAACAAGGAAAATATGCATAAGCACTAGGTCCACTTGCATGAATAATGCCATAGTTGCATAACAAGATGAAAATCTTACTTTATGGTCATGGATTGACTTGGTGTATTGAAATAAGTCATTGAGGTATTGAAGATAATAGTGGGAATAAGCTGTGAGCATTCATGACCTAATAAGCTTGAAGGAGAAGGTAAGTAAATAGCTAATGGTATTATACGTGTGATTGACTAAATGCCATGAACATATACTCAATGGAATGAAATGTTGTTTAACGAGATGATATTGAGGAATACATTGATGAAAAGATTGTTATACTCTTGATTTATTTATTTTCATGAAACATTGATAAATTATGACTTGGGAATGAGAGTATGTGGTGATATAAGCTGCCAAAGTTATGGGTGTTGTTATTAGGCATTATATTGCTAAAATTTTGGTGGATTTATAGTTGATTTGTTGAAAGAATAATACTTGATGTTGTTGGCAAGTAACAATATTGATAGCCTGTGTGGCAATGATAACTATAGCCTGTGTGGTAATAAAATATAACAGCCTGTGTGGCAATAACATTCGATAGTCTGTGTGGCAATGATATCTATAGCCTGTGTGGCAATAAAATATAATAGTCTATATGGCAATAACATTCGATAGCCTGTGTTGTAATAACATTTGAGAGCTTGTGTGGCAATGATATCTATAGCCTATGTGGCAATAAAATAAGCTCTAAAACACCATTATTTATGATGTTACATCATGTACACAACATAAGATAATTTTCCATGCAACTATACAAACATTACATATATGTTCAAGTGTCTTAAATGCAATTGTGCAAGTGTCATCGTCATGTTTATCCAATTCACATATCTAAATGATCATTTATCCATTGCATATGTTCTTGTGGATTGCAAATCATTTATGCAATGAATATGTTCTTGTAAGAATGCCAATGAATGTGGATAGGGATGTTACATTTCTTGCCCTCTTTTGAAGAATTTCATCCTCGAAATTCAATACTTGTAAAAAAAATATAGATATTGTCGTTTAATGTTCTATTCGATTTCCCATATAGTGTTTTCTTATGAGTGGTTTCTCTATAACACCTTAAGCAAAGCAATTTCTTGATTTCGTAATTGTTTTGTCTTATAACCAATGATTTTCACTAGTTCTTCAATGTAACTTACATTATCTATAATTATTATTGCTGGGTCCCTAAGTATATGTGTAGTATTAGATCGATACTTTCTGAGCATACTCATATGGAATACATCATCAATCTGAGCCATCTCTAGTGGTAGTGTTATCCTGTAATCCAATGGACTGATTCTTTCCAGGATCTCATATGGTCTTATATATCGAGGACTCAGTTTCCCATTTTTGCCAAATTGAATTTTTCCTTTCTTTAATGAAACTCAAAGGAACACTTTGTCTCCTACCTCATATTCCATTTCTCATTTGTGTTGGTCTGCATAGCTCTTTTGCCTATCTTGTCTTGCTTTATGTTTGCTCATGATTACCTTCACCTTGTCCATAGTGCCTTGCACTAGTTTTGGCCCTTCTAAAACACTCATCCCTTTTTCATTCCAATAGATAGGACTTCGATATTTTCTTCTATATAGTGCTTTATATGGTGCCATCTGTATACTGCTATGATAATGATTATTATAAGCAAATTCAATCAAGGCAATATATTCATCCCATCCACATTTGAACTCTACCACATAAGCCCGATGCATGTCTTCATGTGTCTAAATTGTCCTTTCTAATTGCCCATCTGTCTGAGGATGAAAAGCAATAGTGAAACTCAACTTGGTACCTATAGCCTCCACATATTTCTTAGCTAAGTGCTTAAGTGAACTGCCCCATTGAATTAGCAAAAAGTGAGCAAACTTTGTTAGTCTATCAATAATCAACCATATAACATCATTCTTCTTCAAAGTTCTCGGTAACCCATATCCAAAGTCTATGGTTATTCTTTCCCATTTCCATATAAGTAAGTGATTTCAATTTTCTAGCTGGTGCTTAATGTTTTATTTTGATCTACTGACAAGTCAAACATGTTGAAACATAGATTGCTATATTTTTTTTTATTTTGGGCCACAAAAAATGAGATCGTAGGGTATTATACATTTTCATCATTCCTGGAAGCATGACATATGGAGCATTATATGCTTCTTTTACGATTTCTCTTTGCAATTTATCAACATTAGGCACAGAAATATGAGAACCCAACATCAAGGCATCATTTTAAATATCAAAATCACCATGTCTCGCCTATTTTACCATTTCAATAATTCTATGTAACTTAGGATCCTTGCCATGTGCTTCTTTAATTCGACCATGCAACATTGGTCTCACTTTAAAGGTAGCAATGAATGCCTCATTCTTTTATATGTTTAGTTCCATATTCATAGCTCATAATTGAACTAAATAAAACATTGGAAATAGCTATAAATGAGTTGCACCGTTTCTTGATTTCCTACTCAAAGCATCAGTAACCACATTTGCCTTTCCTGGGTGATGCTCAATGATGCAATCATGATATTTTAGCAATTTAAACCACCACCTCTATCTCATGTTTAATTCTTTTTGGCTCATAAAAAACTTCAAGCTATTGTGATCTATAAATATCTAAAAAGTTTGTCCATATAAGTAATGTCTCCACATTTTCAAAGCAAACACAACAACAATAAGTTTTAGGTCATGTATTGGGTAAGTTAATTCATAATGCTTCAATTGTCTAGATGCATATGCATTCACCTTACCATGTTGCATTAAAACACATCCCAAACCTTAATGAGAGGCTTCATTATATACAACAAATCCTCCATTACCAGTAGGAATGGCTAACACTGGAGTAGATGTCAATCTATCTTTTAATTGATCAAAACTCTCCTGACATGCTTTAGACCATTGAAGTGCTGTATTTTTCTAAAGTAACTTAGTTAAAGGAGCAACTATAAGTTAAAACCCCTCAACAAATCGATGATAATACCGAGCTAGTTCTAAGAAACTTGAAACTTCTGCACCATTCTTTGGGATTTCCCATTTTACTATTGCTTCAATTTTGTTTGGGGTTTATGCCCTTTTTAGAAACTATATGTCCTTAAAATACCACATGGTTAATCCAGAACTCGTATTGCTTAATTTAGCAAATAACTATTTCTCTATCAAAATTTGCAACCTAATCCTTTAATGTTGTTCATGCTTCTCTTTGCTCCTTGAATACACCAATTTGTTATTAATGAATACAATTACAAATTTGTCTAAGTAAGGTTGGAACACTTTGTTCATAAGAGCCATAAATAAAGTTGGTGCATTAGGCAAACCAATTGGCATCACCAAAAATATGTAATGCCCATATCGGGTTCAAAAATTTATCTTCGATATGTCTGGGATTGAAATTTTGAGTTGATAATATCATGATTTTAGATCAATTTTAAAAAACACCCGTGTTCTATGTAATTAGTCAAACAAATCATCTATCTTCAATAAAGGATACTTATTCTTCACAGTAAACTGATTTAACTATCTGTAATCAATTCATAACTTCTTTGTTCCATCTTTCTTTTTAACGAATAATATTGGAGCACCCCAAGGTGACACACTAGGTCTGATGAATTCCTTTCAATTAGTTCCTGCAATTGGGTCTTTAATTCTCTCAACTCAGCTGGAGCCATCCTATTGGAATGGATATCAGTTCAGTTCTTTAGACTAAATTAATTGTGAATTCTAGCTCCCTATCAAGTGGTAAACTACGTAAGTTAGCTGTAAACATATCTGGAAACTCATTTACCATGAAAATATTCTCAAGTAATTCATTTATGAACCTTGTGTCTACCACATGTGCTAAATATGCCTCACAACCACTTGTAATCATGCGAAAAGCCTTGATAGCAGGAATTAGACATCTAGGTACAATTTGCCTTTCCCTTTAAAACACAACCCTTGTATGATTTGGAGATTCCATAACAACTTTTTAGTAAAACAATCCATTATTGCATGATATTGGGACAACTAGTCCATACGTAGTATCACGACAAATTCACAAAGTGGCAACAATACTAGATAAGCATTCAACTCAACATTATCAATATGAATCACATAATCATGACATACCTTATCCATAATCATCACATCTCTCAAAGGAGTACTAACACATAGATTAAAACCTAAAAGTTGATGCTTACTTAATAATTATGATGCCATGTTCAATTAAATGAATGAATGTATGGAGCCAGAAAAAGTTTTCCAGTGATTACTTTTACAACAACAACAACTTCTTGCCTAGTCATAGCAAATATTCTAGCTAGTGCTAGGGGTTTAAAACTCTGACCTTTTGATATGCTGATACCTTAGCCAATTGTGGTTGTTCTACCTCTGCCTCTGCCCCTGCCAAATGATACTCCAACTCCACTTACTTTTGAAACTTTAACTATGGATTCTGATGTAGCTTTAACTTTGCCTCTACCTGTAGACGATGAAACTCCTAATCCTCTACCTCTATAGCTAAAGTAACCACTCCTTAGCACTAGACTATGATGGAAAATAATCTCCACGTTTACATTTCTTTCAATTAAAATCTTTCATAAACTCAACAAGCCCTTTTTTTACTCATTGCTCTATCCTTTCTTTTTCTAATCTTTCCACCCTGATTGTAACAACTTTTAGCTTGGTATAACTTTCAAGATCTACAGCTGTGATCTTACTTCTGATCTTATATCTCAAATCACTCTTCAAACTTTTGACATTTGTCTTTGTCTATGACCACCATGAAGGATGCACAATCAAATAATTGATTAAATTTTACCTCATACTTAGCTATAGTCATCTCTCCTTACTTTAGGTTCAAAAATTCCCTTCTTTTTATCATCTTTGTACAGTTCAGGCATGTAATTATTGTTGAACTCATGAAGAAAATCATCCCATGTAAGTAGTAAAGGCTGGACATCACTCCTTAGAATGGTTTCCCACCAATGTATGCATCCCCTTATAATAGCGACATTGCACAATCAAACTTTTCTTCTAGTGTGCTTTTCATCAAATTAAAAAATATGTGTTATTTTTTGCCATGTTTCTGCGACTGATGGATTTATGGTACCACTAAAGTCTACTGCTCCTATTTTCTTAATTTTTCATACCTTTTCTCTCTTTGAATTTCTAGACCATGTACTGTTGGTTCACCAATTCTATGTTGTGGTTGCCCATGAGATATGTGTTATGCATGAGAATGTGTAGGAGATCTAACTGTGTCAGTAGGTTGATCTCTTAATGGTTGGCATGATGCTTCTATGGAATGCAAATCGGTTAACTCCTCTCTCCTTAGTGAGCCATGGGTACTATCGTGACTTCCCTATGCTAATGCCCTATAGACATATAAAACTATGTCATATGATAATGCATAATAATGTAGAAAACATGTCATGTTCATATGTATGTCCCTATAGAACCTATCCCTGCTCTAATACCAAAAATTGTAATGACCATTTTTATTCACAAATCCTAGCATTCATGTGCAAAAATTCGTATACATAAAGGTTGATTCTTCATACATACTCAATCCAACATGTATTTAATGTACATCTATGTTAACTAATGTTACTAGTAACCATAAAATGGTTCCAATCTAGATATATGTATATGAACAAAGAGAGAGAGAGAGAGAGAGAGAGAGAGAGAGAGAGAGAGAGAGAGAGAGAGTTAGAATTCAGTCAACGACTTGTGGTCCATGTGTCTCTATGCCAAACTCTACGTACCAAAGTGTCTAAGCCCTCTGCTTCAGTACCTGAAAAACATAACTACAATTTGGTGAGTCATGACCCAATGAATAAAAATAATAATCAGATTCTTATGGCACAACCAACAATCAAATATCATCAGGATACATTACAAGTATAAGAATTGACTATGCAAGTGTTAATACAATAAATTGATTTTTGTCGACACCTTATACGACAAATAATACTCCTAAGAATTCATGTGATTCAATTGACATTTGATTTCACTAGCCAGCATATAACAAGTGAATCATTTGATCAATGACATGTGCCAATAGGACATATTGGTCCCTTTTTCAAGTGATTTGCAAGTGTTTGACAAGCTGATTACAACATCCTTTTAGTTCCATATGCAAGTGTTCATTTACAATGGTATACCATGTAATAATTAAGAGCATATAATTCTGACTTGACTGGTATTTACATGTAAAATTTAATAATTCAATTACATATACACATAATAGAACATAACCATATCATAAAACTATTACACCTACATATTAGAATCTAATCATGGTTTTTGC
Organism: Omphalea diandra; assembly: GCA_949677035.1. Lineage (NCBI taxonomy): Eukaryota > Viridiplantae > Streptophyta > Magnoliopsida > Malpighiales > Euphorbiaceae > Omphalea > Omphalea diandra. The sequence continues at coordinate 23,469 of CATIWR010345200.1, forward strand.
TCACCTTTTAATGTGACCAACCTTTATGGTACATTTGGTTCTCTCTTTAGGGCTTCGTCAAACTATTAAGATCTTAACATTTGATACATTCATGGTTATAAGTATGTCAAAATGTTTATGAATGCTTGGTATGCAACCATTGCATGATCCATGCAAGTGGACCTAGTGTTTATGCATATTTTCCTTATATGGTAGCTTGACCTTACTACACTCTCATAATAATAACTCTAGATATACTTATCCAAATGACTTGATTATTTTTCTTAAATAAACAATACATATAGTGATATAACATATTCAAATTGTTGGTCAATATAAGACATATAGAAAATGTGATGACTTTTTAAATTTTGCCCTATTTCAATATCATCTTAGTATGAGTAGGTCTTACAATCTTAGGTTTATCTCAAATTGTACAAATCTAATTGCAAAACTGATTTACCAAAAGTTACAAAACACATAGAGAAACATTTTTAATGTTTTATCATTGTCTAATTCCTCTATAGAGTCATCAATAATCGACCAATCTCAGGGTGAGCAGATTTTCAACATGTTGACAATTGGTGATGATGAAGGGGAAATATCTCATCTACCAAGATAAATGTGGAAAAAATATTTTACATGAATGTAGATAAGACATAAATATACAACTTTAAAGTTTAACACATCATCAAATTATGATTCTATGGCCATTAATTATTGGAAAACAAAATTAAATGGCTGATGAGGTTTCATTGGTTTCAGGGTCAGTCACAATCAATAAGCCATATCTCTTTCCACACAACAAATTAAGAAAATTTTTTTTATAGGTATTTAGAGGGGGATATAGCCCTACAAATTTTATATTTTTAACTTAGTCTGAATTAGAACATAATGTCATCAAAATATATGAAAAAAGCCAAACTAAGAAGATTTCAGTTGGTTGAGAACCAACCCTAATGAAGGAGTCATATCTCCTCACACACACCAAATTAAATGACATTATTTTACATGTATTTAAATGGGGCATAAAGCTACAACTTTCATATTTTTCTCTTTCCTTAATTCCTCTTTGAGGGTTATGAAATTGTGGGTACAAAATTTAGTCTAACAATAAAACCAACACAATCAGCTCTTATTTCTTTTAAGTTCAACCTCCATACATGAGCTCTACCTCAAATTACTCCATAATTCTTCCTATTCATACATGTTTAATATGTTATGAGTGAGGAATTTCATGTGGGAAGAAGATAAAATCACTTACCTCTTTTGCCAAAACTAGAAAAGCTTAGGGTTTCCTCCAAGCTAGCTCACTCTTCTCCCTCTCCTTCTTCTTCTTTTTCTTCCTCTTTTCTTCCTTTCTTTCTTTCTATTTTATGCACTCACTTGCATTTTTCAATCTCCAATTTGATCCTAAAAGATGGAAAATTTAATTTGTATACCTTCCCTAATAAGACAAAATCATGGTGTCTCACTACCATTAGTTGGAAGTTTAATATTCATCTTTTAGTCCCTCTTCTCCACTCTTTCATCACCTCTATCCATCTCTTAATCCCCATATGCTCTTTACACTTCTAAATAAGCTTTAAAACACCATTATTTATTATGCTATATCATGCACACAACATAAGATAATTTTCCATGCAGTTATACAAATATTACATAGATGTTCAAGTGTCCCAAATGCAATTGTGTAAGTGTTGCAATTGTGTAATGGCCATTTTCATTTACAATTGAAGGCATTCATGTCCAAAAATATATTTACATATAGGTTGATTCATCATACATACATAATGCAACATGTATTCAATGTACATATAAGTTAACTAATGTTCAAGGCTAATGACCATAAACTGGTTCCTATATAGATTTATGTACATGACACAAGGAGAGAGAGGGTTGGAATTCAGCTGACTACCTGTGGTTCATGGGTCACTATGCAAAATTCTATGCACCAAAGTGTCCAAACTCTTTGCCTTAATATCTAAAAAAATATAATTGTAATTTGGTGAGTCGTGACTCAATGAAAAAAAAAAAATAATCAGATTCTTATGCCACAACCAAAAATCAAATATCATCAAGATACATTACAAATATAAGAATTGACTATGTAAGTGCAAATGCAATAGATTGATTTTTTTGTCATAACCTTGTAAGGGAAATACTGCTCCTAAGAATTCAAGCGATTCAAGTGACATTTGATTTTTGCTGGCCAACATATGACAAGTGAATCATTGATCAATAACATGTACTAATAGGACATATTGGTCCATTTTTCAAGTGATTTGCAAGTGTTTGAAAAGCCAGTCACAACATCCTTTTAGTTCCATAAGCAAGTGTTCATTCATAATGGTATACCAAGTAATCATTAAGAGCATATAATTCTCACTTGACTCAATTTAATCACATATACATGTAATAGAACATAATCATATCATAAAATTATTACAAATACACATTAGAATCTTATTATGGTTTTTACTAACCTTTTGATGTGACCAACCTGTATGGTAGGTTTTGTTCTCTCTCTGAGGCTTCCTCAAATTGTTAAGTTCCTATTTGATACATACATGGTTATAGATATGTAAAAATGATTATGAATTCTTGGTATGCAACTGTGGCATGATCCATGCAAGTGGACCTAGTGTTTATGGTGGCCTGGCCTTGCTACACTCTCACAATAATAACTCTAGATATATTTATCCAAATGACATGATTCTTTTTATTTAAATGAACTAGACACAAAATGATGCAACATAGTCAAATTTTAGTTCAATATAAGGGATATAGAAAATTTGTTGAATTTTAAATTTTGCCCTTTTTCAATGTCATCTCAGTTTGAGTAGGTCTTACAATCTTGGGCATATATGAAATTGTACAAATCTAATTGCAAAATGATTTACCATAAGTTACAAAACACATAATGGAACATTTTTCATGTTTTACTCATTGATTAATTCAGTCTATAAAGTCATCAAAACAAATGACCAATCTCAGGCTGAGCAGGTATGAAATATTTTTAATGTTTTACTCATTAACTAATTCGGTCTATAAAGTCACTAAAACAAATGACCAATCTCAGGGTGAGCAAGTTTTCAACATATTGGCAATTAGTCATGATGAAGGTGTAATATCTCATCATCCATGTTAAATTTGGCAAACATATTTCATAGGCTTATAGAGCATACATAAATATATAACTTTCAAGTTTGGCACATCACCAAATTTGAAATCTATGGCCATCAAATTATTAGAAAACAAAATTAAAAGACATATGAGGTTTCATCAGGTTTAGGATTAGTCACAATTAATGACAATTATCTCTTTCCACACAACAAATGAAGCAAAACTGCTTTACATGTACTTAGAAGGGATATAACCCTATAAATTTCATGTTTTACACTTTGTTTAAATCAACACTTAAGGTCATCAAAATAGGTCCTTGAGGCATTAAAGATAATATTGGGAATAAGCTAGGACCATCTACAACTTAATAGCTTGAAGGAAAAGGTAATAAGTAAATAGTTAATGATGCTAACATGTGATTGGTTAAATGCCATGAACATATACTCAATGGAATGAAATATTGTTTAATGAAATGATATTGATGAAAAGATTGCTATACTCTTGAATTATTTGTTTTCATGAGGTGTTGATGAATTATGACTTGAGAATGGAAGTATGTTGTGATATGAGCTGCCAAAGTTATAGGTGTTGTTATTAGTCGTTATATTATTGAAATTTTGTTTGATTTATAGTTGATTTGTTGAAAGACTAATACTTGATGTTGTTGGGCAAGCAACAAAATTTATAGCCTGTGTGACAAACAAATATGATAGACTATGTGGCAATGATATCTATAGCCTGTGTGGCAATAATATTTATAGGTTGTGTGGCAACAAAATATCATAACCTGTATGGCAATGATATCTATAGCTTATATGGCAACAATATATGATAGTTTGTATGGCAATAACATTTGATAGCCTATGCGGTGTAATATAAACTCTTTATTTTGTGCATAGATATGATGATGTGTTATTTATATTTAAATGTTGGTTATATTATTTGAGATTGAAGTATCATTATGCGTTTACTTACTAAGTTTGCAAGCTCACTCCTTTGCATTAAATTTTCTTTCAAGAGGAGTATACTAAAGATTGCATCCAATTTGCATTTTGAAGTTATTGTCTAGTAGTTTGATAGAGGTTAGCCCTATATGTAGTCTATTAGTATTTTAGTTTGTTTAGCCATATATAATTTGTTGTAAATAGTTATTATGTTGTGAAACAAGATACATAATGTGAAAAATAATTGAAAGAATGTATTTTAATGACATTGGATTGAATGAGATAATTTTAATGATGTTGTGTCATTTTAGTATTCCATGTCTTATGAATGAGTTAATGCACCTACTTTGGGAATGATTAGTAAATAAGACGTCCCAATTGTAATTTGATGTGACAACCTTTTTCTAACATCTAGCTCATTGTTCAGCCGATAAAAGAAACTGCTTTCAACAAAAGTACAGAGAGAACTGTCTATTGAATGAGTAATCCATTGTGAAAACCATTCTTAATTGAAAAGGCTATTACATTATGAACAAAGAGTGATCATGCATCCAAAAGCCATTCATTGATCAAGTTTAAGAGAGTTTTCTTTCTCCTAAAATAGTTATAATCTCTTATTGTGTAACTCAATGTTTATAAACTCTTTGAAAGTATCTCTTATGAAAGGTTTAAGGTTGTACTTGAAAACTATGTTGGGTTAAGGTTTAAGTAGTAATTATGAACAACTTTTAAGAAGTTGATAATGCCTAGAAATCTATCATTTGTAAAGGCTTGGTAAGTGCTAGGAAACTTGTGTAAAGATTATTGATAACACATTAAGCTACAAAAATTGCAAAGGCTCTAGTGGAAAAACTATGGGGGAGGATGTATGCAAGTTTTGCTGAACCTCTATAAATCTTATATGTGGATTCTTCATATTTTTGCATTTAGTTTGAATTTATAAATTTGCCATTGCCTTATTCAATCCCTCTTATAGGGCACCATGGAACAAAAGCTTAAGTGCACAAAGCAAATATCATAGCAAGTCATGAAGAATCACATCCATCCATAGGCCTCTATTCTTTTAGGGAGATGACTATGGTTACTCAAAGAGTTGTATGGCGATCTTCCTTGATAGTGAAACCATTGGCCTATGGACATTGTTGAGGAAGGAATACAAGCTCCACCAAAGCTAGTTGGAAATGTTCCTGCACCCAAGCCAAAAAATGAGTGGACTACTAAAAAAAAAAAGTAAGCATAAATAACAAAAAAGCAATGCATGTTTTTTTCTATGCAATCCGTAAGTCTCAGTATGCTAAGCTACAAATATGTACATTAGCCAAAGAAATATAGGACACATTGCACACTCAACATGAAGAAATCGATGAAGTGAAAAATAAAAAGATGCAAATGCACACATACATATATGAAACATTTGTATACCAACTTGGTGAGACTATCACTAAGATGTATAATAAATTCATAGACATTGTGGACACTCTCAAGACCTTAGGGAAGTCATATATAAATGAAGACATGGTAGCAAAAATTCTAAGAGTACTTCCCAAAAATAAATGGGAAGTTAAGAAGAAAGCTACAAAGGAAGCCTATAAACTGGAAGTCTTATCACTTAATGAGCTTATGGGAAAGTTATCAGCTCATGAGATCACTCTTGAGAACCTTGTTAAAAACATAGGGATGAGAAAGAAAGACTTGGCATTGAAAGCTAAAGTGGTATACTCTAAAATTCCATCTACTCCTTATTTGCTAACATCTTCCTTTTTCAGTGATGATAAATATAATAGTGAAGATGAACTTGCTTTCATCAACAACCAGGTAAAGAAATTCCTTTTAAACAAAAAACATAAAAAGCCAAGGAGCCATAAGAAGAGAGGCACCAAGAGTCAACTCATATGTTATGGATGCAATAGGAAAGGGCACATAAATTTAGATTGTCCTAAGATTAAGAAAAACAAGCTCCCTTTTCAAAAATGACACCTTCAAGAAAGGAAAGGAAGTGTACAAAGCCACTTGGAAACTATGGCAAAAAAAACCATTTGTGCTAAAGTCCATGTGGCAGCTTCTTATTGGTCCATCAAGAAAATATAGTCGTTGTGTTCTAACTGCCCACAAAAGTCGCGGTCACGATTCTTCTTTATATAGGGTGCGACTGAGAATGCTAATCCTTTTGTTTGAAAGACAATCTTCTTTTTTTTGGAATCGCGGTCACTACCCAAAATGTTGCTCTCATAAATTTTGTTCTCAAACGAATACCTGGGACACTTGGCATGTTGTGATTGTGGATTAGCTTCCCTTTTTAATCACTTTGAAAGTCGCGGTCGTGACTGAGGCGTGACACACACTGCGAATTCATCTGTGACTTTGGTACTCCCATCTTTGGATGAGTCTGGGCAACAAAGATGCCCATGAATCCTTCTGGCCGAGTTTCACCCTTTCCTTGAACTAGGTCGCGGTCGTGAATTATAGACCACTGACCATAAATTTGGATGAACTTTGCCTTCTTGAGGATTATGCAATCCTTTCAGCTTCTAATGGAAAAACTAACTTAATTTTTTTAAAATAACACTCAATTGAAACATTAGACATGATCAATCTCCTTTGTCAAGATCAAAAGAAGTCCAAGACTTAGGATTAACCATCCTAATCCAACAATCTCCCCCTTTTTAATTTTGACAACCTAAATTGATCCTAAGGGAAAAAAATGCAGAAATGTGAAGTTGGAGTGTAATATGATTCAATGAATACTTAAGGTGAAATTCCTAAGTATGATAATCAATCATTCAAAGTAAAATTTCTAAATATCCTAAGTATGATAGTATGATGCTCATGATGCTCCCTCTTAACTTATGCTATTATTTTCAAGTTATTTTCTCTCCCTTAGACTTAGATTCATTCTATCTCTCCCCCTTTGGCAAGATAAAAAGAGGGTTCATAAGGGAAAAGAATATATGCATAAGTAGTCAAGTAAACATAAGGAGCAAATGCATAAACAAATGAAGTAAAACAATCACATAACACAAAATTTCAACAAAGAAACAACCTTTTATATATATATAAACTTGAAACAAGTTGTGTGGGATCACATTTTTTGTAAAAAAGAAAAACACAAAAAAGATCATAAACTAGAAAGTAGGAGAATCATCTTCAGAAAAGTCTTCATCTTCACCCTAATCTTCACCTTCAGCCTCATCTCCATCCTCCACTTCATCATTGCCTTCTTCTTCATGAGTATCTTCAAACTCTGTGAAGTCTAGGAGATGGCAAGGGGGGACTCTCAACTTCTCTTTCAAATCAACCATATCACTATAAAGATGAGATAGGAACAGAAATCTCCTTTTCATCATCCTCATCAACTTATCAAGCTTCTTATTGATGGTTGCAAGGGAGAGTTTTGCCTTAGGCTTTGGCTGAGAGGGATGGATGGAGCTCTTTCTTCAATAACTAGTCTCTTCCTTTTGGAAGCTTGTGAAGACTCCATTTTCTTTGCTCTAATGGCACCTAGGGTATAGGCATAGGTGTCCAAATGAATAGCATTGGTTGTAATAAGGTAGGTGAGATCAAGGAAGTTTTGTGAAAGGAGAAGTTTCTTGGTGAGAAATTTCTCATTTTCCTCATCAAATGCTCCTACAAAGCAGTAAATGGTTATGATATGTGAAGGTAGCAGGAATTGGGTCTTGGGTTTGGTACTCATGTGGATCAATTGATCCACAAGAAACCAGCCAGTTTGAATGGGTTTATTTTTGACAAGGCAAAAAAGAAATGCCAAGTCTTTATGTGATACTTTCTCATTATCATCACCTTTAGCATTTACCAAAAAGGTGATGATAATATGGAATATCCAAAGGGGTAGGGTCTTAATGTGATTGGCTAGGGAGGATCTTGGGTCGTGTTTAGTTTCAATCGAAATTTCTGACCAAAATTCAGAATAAATAACATCAAATGCGGAGATTATGAAAGGGATGTTTTCTCCGACTTGAAGATTGAAAAGAGAAGAAAGTTGGTCGAAAGTAATGTAAGAAGGGTTGCCAAATGCCAAAAACACTAACCCATATTGCCCTGCTCTTGAATCGGCTTTACAACTCAATTGGACTGTGCACATGAATTTTCGTACAATTTCTTCATACCCAGGTTCATCTTGAAAGATGAACTCATTCCAGCCCAAATTAGAGAGGAAAACATGAATTTCTGCATTGATACCCAAGGTTTCCAGTAGAAAGGTAGAAGAAATCTTGTTGGGGAGGATGATTTGGAAGAATTGGCCTTGTACCTTTCTTTGTCCTCCTTGGTAATGCCTTTCATGAGGTAAAGTGCAGGTGGTACAGATAGTTGAGCCACTGCCTTACCCTTGTTTGCTTTGGAAATCTTTTTTGGAGCCATTTCAAAGGATGAAAAGGATTTGAAGATTTTAGAGAGAGATTTGAGAGAGAGAGAAAATGATGTTGGAAGTGAAGTAAGGAAAATACTATTGAAGGGGGTATTTATAACCATTTGAAGTCTTTGTAAACGACTATAAATGAATTGATGAAGAGATAGAAATGGTTGGCAATCAAATCATTTAAATGTCTAGGCGGTACGTTAATTTACATCCGCGAATCCATAAGTCACGACCGCAAATTCTGGAAAATATGAGTAATGGACAAATTTTCCTCGAGAATACACGCTTTAATGATAAAAAAAAAATTTGAATTCTTGACAAAAATTTGTGATAGAGCATAATTCTCGAGACCGCGATTTGATGTTTGAAAGCTGAGTGACTAGGACTTTTAATTTGTGACCTTTAAGACAGAATAGTGACCGTGAATTATCAATCAACAAAGATAAGATTGAAAAAATAAGTTTTGAAAGAATCAAAATTATGATCCACATGGAAAATGCCACATAGAAAACATAAGACATAAAATTATCAAACAACACACATAACAATCATACATAAGATCAAATTTTCACTTTAGGGAGCTTTCATCAAGCATTCTCAATTCTCTCTTAATGAAGTTTATTATTTCTTCATTGAGAGGTTTAGTGAAAATATCTGCAAGTTGATGATTTGTGTCAATAAACCCTAACACAATATCACCCTTTTGCACATGATCTCTAAGAAAATGATGTCTAATATCTATGTGTTTGCTCCTAGAGTGTTGGACGAGATTCTTCGAAAGATTAATAGCACTTGTGTTATCACATTTAATATGAATGTGATCAATCACTTTGCCAAAATCCTTCAATTGTTGTTTCATCTAAAGCACTTGGGTGCACCAACAACCCACAGCTACATACTCGACTTCTGCAGTGGATAAGGCAACTGACACTTGCTTTTTGCTAAACCAAGATACTAAGCATTCTCCTATAAATTGGCAAGTCCCGGAAGTGCTTTTCCTATCTAATAAGCTACCTGCATAATCCATATCTAAATATCCCATGAGACTAAAGGATGAATCCTTAGGATACCATAACCCTAAGTGAATTATGCCATGCAAATACTTAAAAATTTTATTAACAGCATTTAAGTGTGACTCTCTAGGAGAGGATTGGAACCTAGCACACATACAAACGCTAAACATGGTATATAGCCTAGAAGCAGTAAGATAAAGTATAGATCTGATCATACCTCGATATCTCTTTTCATCTACCCTCTTACCCAATTCATCTTTGTCTAATTTGATGGTACCACTCATGGGGTCTTGGTTACTTTACAACCATCCATGCCAAACTTCTTTAGTATTTCCCTACTGTACTTAGCTTGGTTGATGAAGATCTCTTCTTTGGTTTGCTTGTTTTGTAGATTGAGAAAGTATTTGAGCTCTCCCATTATGCTCATTTCAAATTTTCTAGTCATACACTTAGCAAAATCCTCACAAAGAGACTCATTAATAGCACCAAAAATGATATCATCTACATAGATTTATACAATTAGTGTATCATGCTTGTGCTTTTTAACAAATAGTGTGGTGTCCACCTTTCCTTTTTCAAAATCGTTTTTCAAGAAATGAACTAAGCCTTTCATACCAAGCTCTTAGAGCTTGTTTTAATCCATATAAAGCTTTGTTCAATGTAAAAACATGGTTTGGAAAACAATGTGACTCAAAACCAGGAGGTTGTTCAACATAAACTTCCTCCTCAATGATTCCATTCAAAAGTGCACTTTTAACATCCATTTGGAAAAGCTTAAAATTCACGTGGCATGCATAAGCTAAGAGTATCCTAATGGCCTCTGTTGGACTCGGATGGTTAATCCTAAGTCTAGAACCTCTTTTGATCTTGACAAAGTAGATTGATCATCATTAATATTTCAAGTAAGTGTTGATTTTGCAGAAATAAATAAATCTCTCAAGAAGAAATGAAAGGAGTTGATAAACTCCAAAGTGACATGTAAATCACGACCGCAATCTAGGATTCGCGACCGCGACTCATATTAAGACATGTTGAAATTCAAGCAGGCAAAATCGCAGAGCCATTCTCGGCCGCAACCTTTGGAAAAGAAGAAGCCAAAATGTGACAGACGAATTCGCGGTGAAAGTCACGCCTTAGTCGCGACCGTTAATTTCAAAGTAACTCAAGAGGGAAGCAAGTCCACAACCACAGATTGACAAATGTCCCAGAAGACTGTTGGAAGTCAAATTTTGCAGAGGCATCTTGTTGGTAGTAACTGCAATCCTGTGGAAAAAGATGACCACTTTGGCAGATGGATTTACATCCTCTATCGTGGCCTGTGCAAGAAAACTCGCAACCGCGACTTCTGAAGTAGGTAAAAGACAATGGCTATATTTTCCTAGTGAACTAATAAGAAGCTGCCATGTGGACTAGCCGTTAGACACAAACGGGATTTCCCTTGAAGAATTTGGATTTCACGACCGCGATTTCATCCTGACAAGCATTTAATGTAAAATCTGTTAAGCATGTCTCAAAGATTTGATGAGCTATGATCTGTAACGTCTCTTTAGTGAAGTTTGGCTATAAATACTGCACCAAACAGCCATGAATAAGGTTGCTAAGGAATTTATTACAAGTGATTAAAGCTTTCAATCTTTGCTACTCATTTTCTTCATTTTCTATATGAAATTGTAATTGTTAGGTGTGAGCATTAAACACCAAGTTGTGAGGTTTTGTGTTAGCCTGTAAAAACACTTTAAGAAAGGTTTAAGTGTGAGCCTAATGAAACACTTGAGTGAGGTTTTGTGTTAGCCTAAAAATACATTGTTGTAAGGTTTTGTGTTAGCCATCAAAACACAAGTTGTATAAGTTGGGTGTGAGCTTGAAAACACCATTGAGATAGTGAAATACCCAATTGATTAATTGGGGAGCCAATTGATTAATTGGGGAGTGGACATAGGGTCAATTATACCCGAACCACTATAAATTGGTTGTCTCTCTTCTACTATTTTTTTCCCCTTTATCCTTGTTTTTGAAATTTTTATTCACCAATTCAACCCCCTTTCTTGGTGCCTAGGGACAACAAGTGGTAT
>CATIWR010345210.1:0-20043 GCA_949677035.1 Omphalea diandra
TACTGATTATTGTAATATTTTATATACTGAAAGACGGGGAATATACATTTTTACGAAGTAGAATGTACATTTTCTATAATTTTGTTGATTTATTGATATTGAGTATTCATGATTTTTGTTGGAAATTGGGTATAATTTGACTAAGCATAATTTTGATAAGCTGAGTATCATGAATATTGAATATTGATACTGATTATTGTAATATTTTATATACTGAAAAACGGGGAATATACATTTTTATTAATTGGAATGTACATTTTCTATAATTTTGTTGATTTATTGATATTGAGTATCCATGATTTTTGTTGAAAATTGAGTATAATTTGACTGAACATAGTTTTGATAAACTGAGTATCATTAATATTGAATATTGATACTGATTATTGTAATATTTTATATACTAAAAAATGAGGAATGTACATTTTTATTAAGTGAAATGTATATTTTCTGTAATTTTGTTGATTTATTGATACTAAGTATTCATGATTCTTGTTGGAAACTGTGTATAATTTGACTGAGCATAATTTTGATGAACTGAGTATTATGAATATTGAATATGAATACTGATTATTGTAATATTTTATATACTGAAAAAAGGACAATATACATTTTTATTAAATGAAATGTACATTTTCTGTTAAGTTGAATGTACATTTTCTATAATTTTGTTGATTTATTGATATTGAGTATCCATGATTTTTTTTGGAAACTGTATATAATTTGACTGAACATAATTTTGATGAACTGAGTATCATGAATATTGAATATTGATACTGATTATTGTAATATTTAATATACTGAAAAAAAGAAATGTACATTTTTATTAAGTGGAATGTATATTTTCTGTTAAGTGGAATGTACATTTTCTGTTAAGTGCAATGTACATTTTAGTGGTATCGGTATACCGCGAATACCGTATAATTTTAGTGGTATCGGTTTTGGCGGTTTTCGTGGTACACGGTATCGGTATCGGTATTATGATTTTTCAGTTTCGGTTTTCGCGGTATCGGTAAATTTTGCGGTTTCGGTATTCGCGGTATACCGATTACACCCCTAAGAAGAAAAGAAAAAAAAAAAAAATCACTTATATTAATAAAATTCATTCATTGCAGTAGCATAATTTTTTTATTGAAAATAATTTTTAAATTGATGGATTCCTTAAAGATTATTTTAATTGTTCATAAAAATTATTTATTTTTTTAAAATACAAAATGAAATACTTTAAACATGATATTTTAGAATAAACAATTTATTAAAGTAAAATTTTCTCCTCCATCAAGACAACAAATACTAGATTAAGAGTTGGACATTTATAGAGTAATGAAAAAGAAAATGGTAATGAGAAAAGGTGTATACTATTTGATTCAAATTGTCAAATTAAATCAAATTATTTTTAACTGTTTGATTTAATTTTTTCATTTAAATAGTTTGATTTAATTCAAAAAAATAATTTTGTTTTGGTTTTGATTTAGTTTTCATGTTTAATAAGTCAAATTAAATTGTAAACAAGAAATATGCACAAAACATGGGAATGTTGAATTAAAACGAAAATTGAACCAAAAAGTTCGATTGTGAAAAATACTTAAAAGAATCGCAAGTTTTTCATCTCGTACTATCGCAGAGTGAAAAAATAAGACAATTCAAAAGTAACATCTATACCTGACTGAGAATTATACTATTTTATCTCGATTTATCATATCGAGTATTGTTTTGTCCCATAGGCTTCTACACATTTCTATACATTTATAATTCAAAATTGTTATATTGTAAAATTACAAACTTACTTTTTGTATTTTTATTATGTTTATATTATAGAATTAACATAATATATTTATATTTCATAATTCATATATTACATAATTGATATATTGCAATCTTACAAATCTGTTTTTTAAATTATTAAGTGTTTGAATTTTAATTTTAGATTTTAAATAGATATTAGATAAATTATATTTTATTTATCTCATTTGTCTTATGTCCCATATTTTTTTGTCCCAAAAATTTAGTATAAGATAAGATGGACTCAATAATATATGAAACTGAAAGTAGTTATTAAATTTTGAAAAACCATGATTTTAGGACTAAACGAAAATTTTTAAATCTCAACTTTATATGTCCCATGCATGCCCCTACTGTAAACTGTATTTTATAGTTTTTTTTTTTTGGAAGGAGGGGGGATTAGAGAGGAGATTTCTCTGTATTAGGAGGGTAGGGCAAGAACAAAAGATACTCCTCGTTTTCCTTTGTAGTTATTCTTAAATGAAAGAAAAATAAAGGTGTGCAGTTATAATATAAGAAATTTTGGTATTTTTTTTCAAATGGTAAAATCAGCATTTTTCAGGCTAATTTAATGAAAAATGAATCAATTATTAAAATTCATCATTTTTAGTGATGATGTTTCTCACTATTCAATCAAATTTTATTATTAGACTTTAACATACGTGTTTTTTTTTGTTATTTTGGATTTTTTTTTTAGGCTTTTGAGCCTTGTTTCGGGCTTTTATTTGATTTTATTAGTTTGAGTTTTCTTTTTCAAGCTTTGGATTTGACATTTTAGTCCTTTTGAGACTTGGGTTAGGATTGATCGTAAACATTGTATGTTGTCGTAGGGTTTAGTTTTCAATTTTCGCGTCTAAGAGTTTTCTCTTTTTCTTTCAAATTTTGATGTTTAATTATAAATTAATAAATTTGAATGCTTATTAATTTATTTTTTGCGTACAAATTAACATATTATTAAAAGATTACTTCTCATTTTCTGTATATTCTTTTTCATATAAACTTCCACCATATGATAAATTTTATCTAATGATGCAAATTAAACAACATGAATATCTCTGAGTGTCGTTCACGGTTCATTAAGCCTCTAATAAACTCAATAATAATAATAATAAATTTATTTAAATTATTTGAGAATCCGAATTCCAAACAGAGCTATCAGCATCCACATGTTCTACTCTAGCATGCTTCAAATCCCTTTGCTCTTGCCTAATGATCTCCCAACTGTGAAACAAATTTCATCATCTCTAAACGACCTGAGTCTAAACAGATGCAAAGAAGAGAACCAAAATCTTAAGTCTGACTGATATTGGAATTAATCAGCAGCTGAAACAATAAATTTTGCACTTCCTTTTCAATGTTTTTAAAAGATTCCTTAGTTCCTTAAACAACATATCAGAGACTGATTTAATGTCAGTGATAGTCGTGTTCAAAATTGATTTTGGTAGAAACACATGCAATATCAAGTTTCAACTCATCAACCACGTGAAGTTCAAAAAAAAAAAAAAAGTACATTTCGATTCAAGGCATTCAACTCATTTAAGCTTAGATTTTGATGAGCTCTGCAGAGGTTTTGCCACGGGTCTAGCAGGGGCACTTCTCACAACCTTCTTCACATCATACTTCACAGATGAGAAGGCACATATAAGGGCAAGCACCATTGTTGGGTAGACATAGATCGCTTTGGAAGGATCTGTATTTGTTGGCTTTCCTAGGATCCCTTCCTTGACAAGGCCCCAAATTACCAAAAGGGTGCCAAACATGCTCATCCTCCCAGGTTTTACTAAGCCCACAAGTGCTCCTGCCACAGAAAAATAGCTTCCTGCAAGAACCTGGAATAAGAAACATCAAGATAGATACGAAAAGCTGTCCAAAGAAATTAAAATCGGAAATTGGCAAGGGTCATAAGGTTGAAGTAACATACTCATAATAGAAGGGCATTTCCAATTTTCAATGATTGCAAACTATAAAAAATTTAAGGAGTATTGATTGGCCCCTGATTACAAGAAGCCATTGCATCCGCAAGTAACTTACATCAACACAGTCAATCAATTGCTGGAAATAATATATTTGAAATTTCCATCCTGATTCAAGCATGTGTTCTTAAAAATAAAATACCATGATAAAAGAAAGAATAGGTATGTGCCTTTTTAAAAGAAGAAAAAAGAAATATAACAATGAAGAGAGAGATGAGAAGTAGAAAAGAAAAACCTCCAAGCGCTGGAGATCAGTTACTGCAGAGGCTTCTTTCACAGTGGTCAAATTATAGATATCGAACAGGTTGTCCCATTTTGGAACAGTCATATTCCTGACAACACCATTTGCAATAGCTCCAGGGTAGAGAAGAGCTTTAACCACAGGAGTGGGAAAGATCTCGCCTGCAGTCAATTGAGAAGATGTGACATGGATTGGTGTTGAACACATTCCCGATCTGCATGGCACCCTATGAAAAGTAACAAGAGCAAAAATGGTTAATCTTAAAAGTAGGCTCTAAATTCAAAACTTTCTTCACCCATCGTCTTTATTCTACAAATCAAGCAGGCACCAATAAATAAATATAGTTGACAGTTTAATTCCATTAAAGCAATTCTCAAACTGAAAAGCCGATACATGGAGATAAGTTCAACTAAAAGCAAGATAGGTCAAAGAAAACACAAGTCACAGGGATAGGCTTATATCTAATATAGCGCTCCAGATTGAGAAGTGAATTTGAGATTTAGTCCACTGATATTCATGTTGCGAGAAGAATCCTTCCATAAACTCTCTGTAATAGGTCGAACATTTTGTTCACCGTGTCTCCTCACTAGAGGTGTAAACGAACTAAGACAGCTCGCAAATTACTTGAAATCGACTCGAGATTAATCGAGCCGAGCTCAAGCTACTCGAGTAATCAAGCGAGTTGAATTTGAGTTTCAAAATACTCGGCTCGAGAGACTTGCAAGCCTAATCGAATTTAGGCATATTACAATATTGCCGATTGAGAGAAGTCAATTTATGTTTAATTGAGCTTATTCAAGTCTAAATTTCAATTACTAGAATTCACACAAAATTTTTATATAAATAAACAAGCTAGTTGAGTCGAGCCCAAATATTCCAGCACTTAACTGAGCTCGAGCTTGATAGGGTTTGCTCAACTCGGCTCAATTACTCCCCCTACTCATCACTATTCCTTGAACGAATTCACGCTTGCCCATCTTTCTAGCAGCAAAACAAGCAAACTAAGAAATCAAGATGCAAGAATGATCTAGACACAAAATCATTAAATTTAATCTAGACCCCAATTCAATAATTCCATTCACCAATTGGATATGTACATGAAAAATATACAGATTTAACTAACAGTAACAGTGAAATAGAGCTCCTCCAAAACTAAGCCTTCAAGACGTTTTAATGAAATCTTGAACTCAATAAGCTCCAGATGCCCAACAACTCCCCTAACCCCCCCCCCCCCACAAAAAAAAAAAAAAAGAAGAAGAAGTAATAATCGAAGGAAAAACCAAAGTTCTCCCAAGTTAAGCAGCACAGGAAAGGTCAGGTAATGGAGATACTAATCTCGTAAAGTCGTATGGATGTGCTTAAGTCAACGAACGATGAACGTATACAGTAGGAAAACATATTAATAACATTTCAATTAAAAAAGGAAAAATGATGAAGGATGTGAAGAGAAAAGAGAACATGGATCTTAACGAAGAAAAGGCGGGGAGACTGGCAAGAGGACGCGTACCTGAAAAGAGGGGCCTGGAGGATAATAAGGAAGAAATAGATTCGAGATGCAATTGATGGCAGTTTGCTCACCCACGACGATGTGCTTGACCTTCCTGTTGCTGCTGCTGCTGTGGTTGGTGATATTGCCATTCTTCGCAGCGCAACTACCAAAGAGAGCAGAGAGAGGGTGGATCTAGTGTTGTGTGTATCTGCTAACAGCTTGTTTGGATTGATGATGTATAAAAATTTGAAATGATTATTAATAAAATAGAATAAATGGATTTAATTTGAAAAAAAAATATTAAATTATATTTATATTTGAAATGATATGAATGAAAAAAATGATTTAAGATTAATTGTATTTGTTTATAATGAAATAAAATATTAATTTAAAATTGATAAAACTATTCTTAAATTAATGATTAATTTAATTTAATTAAGAATATTATGTGACTTAATTTAATATAATATATTTAATTATATTTAATTATAAGAAATTAAATTCTTATATGAGAATAATTTTATTAATTTTAGAAATCAAATTATTTATGAAAAATATTTCATGTTATGAAAATAATTAATTATGAATGATTTGTTATTTAATTTAAATAAATTTAATATTAATTTATTTAAGTGAAATTATTATATTTATATTTAAGAGAATTAATATAAACATGTTAATTTATATATTTTACAAAATTAATTTAATTATGGATGAATAATTTAATTTTATGAAAATTAAATATTTTGGGCATAGATTTTATTTATAAGAATTTTGATTATTATATTAATATCATTTTGATTATTATTATCATTAAATTAAAATAAAAATGAAAAATGAAAAAGTCAAAAAAAAAAAGAAAAGAACATATTTTGGCCAAAAACCTCAAAACAAGGGCAAAATTGTCTTTTCATTTTCGAACTCATGCAAACACTCCAATTATTTTATTGGTTTGGGTAGGTTTTGGAATGGTTTACCAAACCAATTCATTTCATTCCAATCTCTTCACTCCAAATATCAATTTTTTTTCTAAACCAATCCATTTAATTCCTTTCCATTATAAACCATTCATCCAAACACATTCTAACTCTATGTTTGGATGAAGTGTTTTATAATGGAATAGAATGGATTGAATTGGTTTAGAAAAAAATTTTATATTTGGATTGGAGGGAATGAAATAGAATGAAAGGGTTTGGTAAACCCTCCCAAACCTTCCAAATCATTAAAATGCAAACACCCAAAATTGAGGTGTTTGCATGAGTTTGAAAAATTTGGGCCCAAAAATTACATATTTGCTATTAATTTAAAACCATTTTGTCTTCTTCCCCGAACCCACAACAAAAAAATTATAAAAAAAAATTAATTGTTCACATTTTTTGTGAATACAAATAAAATATAATTTTTGAATAATAACAGTAAATTTCTATTTGAATATTAAATATTTGATAAATAAAAAAATAAAAGAAAATTATATTTATATGTATAAAAGGTATTTTTATAAATTTTAATTTAACTTTCTATTCTATTTCAGTGCAAACAAATAAAATTAATTTTAAACAATTTATTTCTATTATTACCATCCCAAACATAAACATAAGTTATCACTTTCTTTCCAAACCAAATTAATCCATTACATTCAATTAATAATCCTTTCATTCTATTATAAATGCTCCATCCAAACATACCATCATCTAATCACCGTTTCATAATTATGGGAATTATTTATTGACGCTTGTAAATTGCTAATCTTGATGCGAACTAAGATGAAACGGTGCGTTTTGTAACGAATTAGCAAGATTCAGTAGGGAACAAGATGGTTGCGTTTTGTAACGTTTTAGGATACAGAAGGGAACCAAACGTTGTGTTTCGAAGGACGATATCTGTCTGACTGCGGTTCCTTACACCCTGTTTGGATGGGGTGTTTGTAATGGATTGGAAGAGTTATTAATGGAATGAAATGGATTGGTTTGGTTTGGAAAGTGAGTGTTAAATTATATTTATGTTTGGGATGGTAGGAATGAAATGAAATGATTTGAAAGTAATTTTGTTTGTTTGCACTGGAATGGAATGAAAGGTTAACTTAAAAATTGACAAAAATACCCTTATACATACAAATATAATTTTCTTTTATTTTTTCATTTATCAAATACTTAATATTAAAATAGAAATTTATTATTATTATTCAAAAATTATATTTTATTTTTATTCAAAAAAAATGTGAACAATTAATTTTTTATAAGTTTTTCTAAAAAATTAAATATAAATAGTTTGAATTTTTTAAGAATTTATTTATTTTGATTTTTGATCATTTTTAGTTAAATAATTTTACATGGTCATGTATCTTAATTGATGATATGTCAAATAATTAGCTTAATAAATATTAAAATTTTATTTTAAATAAATAGTTAGCTTAATAAACATTAAATTTTATATTATATTATATTATATTATATGATGCATTAAATTATTACAACAAACATTAAATTATTGAAATAATTATATTAATATTAAATGATAACACATATATTTTTCCATCTGTTGGAAAATTAGAGTTTATTTTTGAAACTGCGTGATTGGCAAGTGCTCTTTCCCTTATCACCCATCCAAAATGATGCAGAAAAAAACAAGAATTTCAACATACAAAATGACAAGAAAATATTTGATTATTTCCATATGAACAAAGAAAGTGTTGAGAACAGGTTTCAAGCTCATCTCCATTCCTTTTTATAAAGTTCCCTTCTTAAAGTATTAACACATATCTTTCCATAATCAAATTAGAAAATTACACATTAACCCCACTAACCAAGTGACAACTCCAAAATAATACCCCATCAACCCACTAATCCTCTGCTGTAGGGTGCACCTCAGCTCCTTCATCAACATAATCATCACCGTCGATATGATCAAGAACAAGAACTAATCCCATGGCAAAAGCCGCATCGAAGCTTGTCTTAAGGCAAAGAGAGAAAATGTCCTTACCAAGCACCACGTGTTTGGAGGCATCTACTTTGCATTTAATCTCAGCGACCCATACCTTCTCCACATTGAATATTGTGCAACACTTGTTCGGTGAGAGGAAGAAGAAAGGAAGAAGAAAAGGGTTTGGTGAAGAAGAAAGGAAGAGGTTCAGTGAGAGGAAGAAGAAGAAGAAAATGTTTTAGGGGCAAATATGTAAATGTAACACCCTGTGTTTCTGCCAACCCGTTGAAATACCCCAATTTAGGGTGTTTTAATTTGGGGTGTTTTATTAGTTTGGGTGGGTTTGGGTTGGTTTGCCAAAACCTCTCAAACCAATCCATTCCACCCCAAACACTTCTATCCAAACACCACATTATTTTCCAAACTAATCCAAACCTACAATCCAAACAAAGTGTAAGTTTTTTCTCTCTGCCCACATAAAGCAACTCTAAAATGCAGCGCACACACCATTTAATTTTCGATACAAAATTTTTCATTTTAAATATAAAATTTATTTTTTTATGTATTTTATATATTTATATATACACATATATATATATATATATTATATATATATATATAATAAATTTACAGTGATAAAAATGAAAGTTAATTTTAAAATGACTAAATTTTATATTTAGAATGAATAAATTTTATATTGCTATTTAATTAGTTGAAACACCGCATCTAATTTAGTATCAGATCAAATGGATTTTCACGTGATGACGATTGATTGTTTAAATTGAAAAAAATATCATATTAAAATAATTTTATAAATTTAAATACTTAATTGGAACAAAAATATTTAAACACTAAAATTTTAAATTTTAAAAGTTAATACGCTAAGTTTGTAATTTTTCCTTTAATTTAAAACGGTGGCGTAAAAGGGTAACATATGATGTTTACAACTGAACGGTCACGATCACCTAGAGTCCCGACCCCACCTATCCAACAATCCGAAATTACAGCTAACACGCTCTTTACAGATCACACACAATCCAACCCTCTCTCCCTCTCTCGTCGATTCCTTTTCAAAATCTATAATAATAACCGATAGTTTACATTTCATCATCTTCCATGTACTATTGAAGCTAACAATGGCAGAAGGAGAGGAATACGGTGACGTGGAACTGAGCGACAAACAGAAGAAAGAAATCGCCAAATGGTTCCTCCTCAACTCTCCCGCCGGCGAAATCCAATTCGTCGCTCAAGGTCTCATTTCTCAGCACTACGCGTAACACAGCACAATGTTCTTTTCGAATTCGTCGTCCTTTTTGTTAATTTCGAGGCGGTTTTGTTTCAGATTTGAAATCGGTTTTGAACGACGAGAGAGTGTATAACGAAGCTGCTCAAGAGGCATTCCCTCTGTACAACAAATCTCACATGATTTGCCTCGAATTACCTGATAGAAGCGGAGATGTGATTGCCTTTTTCGTTCAATTTTCAGCTGTCTTCTGTATTGCTATTATAGATCTATTGATTTGTTTGTGTATTGCAGGTGCTAATTACGTCTTATAATGAGGTTGATAAGAATGAGTATCTTGATCCTAGGACTGCTCAGGTTGCTACTGTTAACCATGTTAAACAAGTAGGTTCTTCTGCTGCAGCGGCGCCCAGATCATTTAAGCTTAACTACATTTTGATTATTACATACCTTATTAACTATAGTAACTTGTTTTATAATGTGGTGTTGTTCGTTTTTTTTATATCGTTATGTGCTAAATTGAATCAGGTTTGTACAGAGGTAAGACCTGCAGCAGACGAGGAGCTTCCGTCCCCTTATATCGAGGATTTCCGGTATGCTTCTTGCTCTATTGGTTATTAATTTCTTTCAATTATGATCATGCAGAAGTTTCTGTAGTTAAGAACATAATTTTGCAATATTTTGAAGAGCATATTTATACATGTATTTAATTATTTTTTGATCAAGTCCCTGGATGAGAGGCATCTCGATTGTTATGAATGCTCAATATTTACCAAGCTTTTTTTTTTTTTTTTTCCCTATTTGTCATCGTACAAGCTTAATTTTTTTTAGCTATATTGGGCCGAAAACAATAATGCATTATATCGAAGTTCCCACTTTAACTTCGGCTAGTTTTGATTGTCCATGCGAGGGAATGCGAGATCAGGAATTGTATAACTAATAACTTCTCTGAGTATACAGCTAGATGCAAAACA
This sequence comes from Omphalea diandra, assembly GCA_949677035.1. Classification (NCBI taxonomy): domain Eukaryota; kingdom Viridiplantae; phylum Streptophyta; class Magnoliopsida; order Malpighiales; family Euphorbiaceae; genus Omphalea; species Omphalea diandra. The sequence continues at coordinate 10,619 of CATIWR010345210.1, forward strand.
AATTTAGCAGTAAATATGGTAGTTTACTGCACCAGCTATGGCCAATCACAAGTTGGTAGCATTTACATCTTTACACAATATTTGACACATCCTTTTGTCACTAACACTATTTTCTGTTCCAGTTGTAATCTAGATGCAGAAATACTCAAATATGTTGGTGAAGCTTATCCAAAGGGAATCTGTTCAGTGTACTGTGTTAACGGCAAAGATGTGGACGGACCAGGATCTAATTTTGAGATTGTTATTGTGATTTCTGCTGTTAAAAATAGCCCACAGAATTTCTGGTACGTAGTCTTGGTCAAATACTTCGTATCAACTTACTCTCTTTTGCACACTGTTCAGTATTATTTTTTTTATCAGAGCATGTATATTGTAGTATTGCATGTGTACCTGAAATATGCACATTCACTTGCATGCATCTTCTAAGAACATTATTTTGTACTCTGAATAGCAATGGAAGTTGGCATTCTGTATGGAATGTTGAGTTCAAGGACGATGTACAAATGCTCAGAATAATTGGCAAGATTCAGGTAGACTTTGATAGCTTATCATGAACTAGTATTTACTCTGATCTCTCTTTGTAATTACCATATCACAATAAGCGATTTGTTTTTCCTTTGCTGTTGCTTCTTTCAGGTAGATGCTCACTATTTCGAAGAGGGGAATGTGCAGTTGGATGCAAAACATGAATGTAAAGATGAAACAATATTTCAGGTTGTTATAGTATCCATATGTCCTTTAGCCTTTTTACCCTAACTGATAATTTTGTTTCATATGTATTGGAAATGGAGTCAGTTCTTTGAAGTATTACAACTTTGAGTCATTGTGATTATGCACGTGAAGTTTGATATCATGGATATCAATACATGATTGGAGATGGAGTTATTAGAGTTATGAAAATAGATATTTTCTATGTAAGACGTGATAATGATGCATCTTACAGATGCTAGTAATGAAAGTATAACAGAATTCTTAGTTTCACAAATAGCCTTTTGAATTCATCTCGTCACTTGTATAAGTTTTATTTTTTATTTTAAGTTTGACATGTAGTGGTTTCCATAAATACCCAACTGAGTAGCTAATATAAGCTACACTTTTTCACCAGCTTATATCTACACTTTTCTTCTACTGACATGCATGACTTTACACAAAAGATTTGTGCTCTCAATTTTAAGATATGTCTACACCTTAAGCATATTTGTAGTGTTGTATGCTGTGCCATTCTTTTTAAAATTTTTCAGGTGATTGATCTTTTGCCATATTTCTGATCAGGCCCCTGAAGATTCTGCGATTTCCATAGCCAACATCATTCGCCACCATGAGGCAGAATACTTGGCATCTCTTGAGGTTCCCAACCTGTCTCTCTGTATACGGTTAAATACTTGTATTTCAGGGTTCCTATGCTAACAATTATATTTGTCAGGCATCCTATTCAAATCTGCCAGATACCACTTTCAAAGTAAGTTTTATTTGATGATACCTGTATACTAATTTGTGAATAGAGTACGTTATGTTAATGAAGATATTTTGTTTATTTTGGATATTTGCCTCAAATATTGCTGAGTCATTAATTACTTTCTAGTGAGGAAACTTGTGGCGCCTGACATAAAATTTTTATCCTGAATTTCTTTTTTCTCACTTTATATTTCTATATTTTTTTTTCTCACTTTCTATTTCTGTTTCTGATGGCCCTTAACTGAAAGTGGTCTGTTGCAGGATCTGCGGAGGAAACTTCCTGTTACTCGCACCCTGTTCCCATGGCATAACACACTGCAATTCAGCCTGACAAGAGATATCCAGAAGGAACTTGGAATTGGAAAGTAAGTAATATAACGCTGAAAGAGTTCACTGATTGCCTTGTAAAGTTGCATGAGATCCTTGACACACCAGTCCATGGCTATCTGGACGAGGAACATGGAATTGGAAATTGAGAAACACCATGCCAATTTTATCTCTGCATTGACTGTGTAGAAGAAGTTGGACATACTGGTTCATCTGTGTCGAGTCTATACCTTCTTCCAAGAGTTCTTTGTTTCCGTTCTCTTCGTTTCTGTTTTCCTGATTATCCCACCAGAGTTGCTCAGTTTTGGTTTGTAGTTTTGTACCATTCATCATAAGTTGTGTATAGTTTTGTTAATTATATATACAAATATTTTTGTGGTATCAATTATCACAAGGAATTTCTGCAAGTTTGTAATATCAGCACTAGTTTTTCTTTTTTTTTTTTTTTTTGGGTATAATGGGATCTACGTGTAGAAGCTAGCGACGCTAATGCACAAGTGTTAATGAATGATGTTATCTGACAAAGGAACATAGGCAACAAGAAAGTCACTATGCGTCGTACAATCCTGAAGATGAATGGATAAGGTGGGTTGGGTTTAGAGTATCATAGTTAGAAGGATAATGATTAAGAATATACTAAATAAGGAGGGTAAAAAAGAAAATGAAATAATACAGAACTAAATTTAATATATAACTATTTATATTTATAATATTAATAATAATATGGTCATTATGATTATTTTAGTAATAATATTTCAGTAATATTTTAATATATTATTATACGATATAAGTAAATTTTTATTAGTTATGTTAATAATATTTTTATAATATCGTTGCATCAATAATAATTCTATATTACTAAAATTTTATAACATTAATTTTATTGTTTTAATAATATTTAGATTAACAATTATTTTATATTATTATGTTCAAATCTTGAGAATTATACTTATATTGCTCCTACTATAATTTTATTATATTAATAAAAAATTATCATATTAAAAATATTTTATTATACTATTAATATTTATTTATTTCCAGTGATATTTTATATTATAACCACATCATATTGTATATATCTTCCGAGAATTCATCAATAATACCATGTGTTTATCTACACCTTAGATTTCTTATCAAAACCAACTTTTAGATCCAAAATCAAAAACCCAAATTCCAAAACAACCTAAATTTGAATTCAACAAACCTTCGACAGATTATTCCATACAAAGTTTGTATCTTTAAGCGACTTCTTGGCTGTCACAAATAATTAAAATTTCTAATAGAGGAGTGTTAGATTTTTTTTTTATTTGTTTTTATTTCTCTCTTTAAAATGATATGATTCAAAATATAATATTTTTTATAATTAAAAAATATAATTATGATATCATTTAATTCATATCACGTGCTACAATATAATGAGAAGAAAATAAAAAGAAAGTAACAAAGACAAGTTATTTCATTTACATGTCAATACAGTAATACAAAGAAAGTAATAAATTTTCCCACGTGTCACTATGGTATTCTTGCATACTAAACTCAAGAATCTGCCTTCCATACCGAGTCGAGGATTTAGACGTATCAAACTGGCCTATGACTTTGATCCCACTCTTTCCAGCCAAAAACTTATAGTAAACGCCAACATCATTTCCAAAAATGGAGACCAAAGTCAGTTGAAGGATTGCTTGATGATGATGTTGCGGTGGTAAATGAGAATTTTTTTAGTTTGGGATCTTGTTGTACCATGAGGTTTTTTTATTGAAGGGATTTATTGGCGATGCCCTGAGCGGTGAGGATTGTTGGGCAACAACAGTGATAGCAGTGATGGAGGAAGTGTGGAGATGGACGATAACAAAAAACAGCTGAAAAAAAAAAAAAATTTGATAGCTGATATGATTTTTCTTTTACAAAGTTAATGTGTCATGTTACGTGGTTTTATGAAATTATTTCTTTCAAAGTTTTCGCTAGAAATTGATCAGAATGTCATCGGAGACAAATCATAGAAAGAGTGTGCTGATTTTAATTATGTTTTATTAAGAATTAAAATGTATATTAAGATTGAAATTAGTTAAAATCAGCATTTTTTGAATAATTAACCAAAAAAGATTCTATACAATTTGAACTTATATGTGTTTATGTTATGTCAAACTCCATTAAAGCTCACATACAATATCTTTAATGGGTTTTGCCCAATTTTAACAAAAGTTACAGCCATCAGCAAGGCATATGGGCAATGGACCTCATAAATGGCTCTTCTACACTACAACTAATTTAGAAAAAGTTCCTTGCCACAAGCTTATTTGAAAATTATGCTACTAATTGATTTCTCCAAAGAAATTAATATGAGCTAAAACAGAAAAATCTTAGTTCATAGAGTAAAAAAAAGGAGTGTCTGATCAAGTAATTGCCCATTACACCGAACTTCAAAATGAGGAAAGCATGATGTTCACCTTCTACTTCAATCAGCTCCATCTCTCCTTTCCACACACCGCATTATACAGCCCAAAACACTTATCTCCCTCAACTCATCCTTTTTCAGCAACGCTCCACGGAAAATGGCGACCAATGGCAAGTGTTTCCTTACTGTCAATAATAGATTCTCATATAAATTAACTTCCACGTATTATTATGGATGTGTACTAATACTCATTTGCTTTTGAATTGAACTTAGAACGCAAATGATTATGATCTTATTTCTTTCTAGATGGCCATATTAGTTACTGGGCAGGCAAAATTCCCTCTTGCGCTATTCCCATCAAAATATTAAAATCGTTTGACAGTATTTCGACTGATAAGCTGAACGAAAGGGAGAAGTTCAGTGTAAACCATGTTTAATTCTTTTGGCTCCACTTGCAGCTGGTGGCAAAATTTGATGCAGAATTGGAGCATTTTCTATTGTTTTTAAATCAAAACGAAAATCATATCCAACCAAGTTCACAATCAAGTTTGGAAAGAGAATTATCACCAGATCAAAATTCTTCTCGACAACAATTAATTTTCAATCACAAGCAAAGGCAAACAGGGCACCTCAAACAGAGTTTTCCATAAAGAAAACAAGATGCGTGCTACTAGGTATCTTTGTTTATGTTTCATTTCATCCACACTCATTTATTCATTCACATACCATTTCCACTCTTTCCCAAGAATGGAAACAGTTACTGGAGAAGAAAACTTGTCAAGCGTTTGATCAAATTCTCAGCATTCTCAGTCTAACAATTTAGGATATGGAAAGCATGAACCTCTCCTTCTACTTCATTGAATTCCAGCTTTCCTTTCCACCCACTTTCCTTTACTTCTCTATAGTACAAAATACTTCTATCCCTTAACCTATCCTCTCCAGCAACACTAAAGAGCAACCGAGAACAGCCTAGTCTGGCCAAGCTTGGTGCTCCTGGAGCAACCGCATTTATCATTTGATTGTCAATATCGCCAGGAGCAGACGGATACACCAGAGCCCACATCCTCCACGGTGGCCTCCCTTCACGTTCTGCAGTATGTTCTGCTCCTATTGGTTTTTGAGCCCCAGAAGTAAGGATGAGTGAGATAAGCACCACAAATCTTAACATCTCCAGACAACAGTTCAGTGCCAGACCGCATGGCTATATTATGAGCAATATTGGCTCCTGCACTATCACCACTGACGAAAAGTTAGCTAAAGTCACCATGGTTTGAAATCCATGGATCGTTATTATCAATGCTATATTCTACAGAATGCAATGCAACCCATTGCAGGGCAGCCCAGCAGTCTTCATAAGCGATGGGAAGGGGATGTTCAGGGGCAAGACTGTATTCCACTGAGATAGCAATCACTGTGGCTTGAGAAACCAAGGCGTTCATGTACTTGGTTTCGTTTAAGGAGAAGGCAGACCCAATGCAGAAGGCTCCGCCTTGGAAGTAGACCAAGACGGGGGAGTTTATTTTGGTGGGGTGAGGCAGCGAGGTTTGGAATGTAGAGTCTTGCTGAGATAGGAGGATCTTGTGAGATGGTGATATCCTTGGAGGAGACACCAGTTTCCGGGTCTGGAGATCATGAAGGCACACTTGGATATCAACTTAATCGCTCCACGTATCCATCCTTGAAGACCCGGATGAAAAGATGTATCTCAATGGCTACTTCTTTGGCAATAGAACCCATATGAGAAGAAGAAATGTTGAAATATAGGACACAAAGACTAGTGATGATTTTGTTGCGGAATGCAGAGAAAATTATAATTGCTGATCAGTCACCATTTTTTACTCTTGGGTAAGCAGAACAGACTTGCCTCTGAAAATAAATAATTGCTTTTTTGGGAAGCAAACCAAGAAATATATTGTCCTCTTCTCGTTAATGGAAAGGCCCTATATCGTCTTTTGATCTTTGATACGTCCCATCTCATCTCATGTCACACGCCTTTCGGCACCAATGTTATAAAATAGAAGGTCCACTGAAGGATCTTTCAGCGGCCAGTAGCAAAGAAAAGAGATAATAGACCAACGTACATAATTTGAGAACACGTATCAGCTGTGGACAACCAGCTTGCACGTGGTTGACGATTAACCTATTTTAGAGAGACCTCGTTACTCGAAACTTTTACACTATGTTTAGAAATTATGCAGGAGAAAAGAAAATAAATAAATAAATTAATTTAATTTTTTTATTTAAAAAGTAAGGTATGAAAAAAATATTATTTTGTATATTATTTTACTTTTATTTAAGAAAATAATTTAATATATAATTGTATTGTATAATAATAAAAAAATAAATATTTTATATTTTAATTAATTTTATATAAAATAATAATTTATATAATAATAAATATAATGTTAATACAAAAAAAAATCAAGGTTAAAAAAATATATTTATATATTCAATTGTTTTTTTAAATATTAAACATTAGTTTTTAAATTAAATGTTAAACGTTAAAATTTATCAAATATTATTTTTTAATATTTTAATATTCAATCACTGAATATCAATTAGTAAATGTGAAACTAAAAAAATACTAAATAAAAAGTCATAAGATTTTGAAAGATTTAATTTCAATTAAAATTTTAAATAAAAATATTTTACTAATTTTATAATTTAAATCCACTTTATATTTATTTTAAATCTTAAAAATAAAAAAACTCAATTCATTATAAAAATCTCCTCAATCTTCCATATTTGGTGTTGATTTTATATTTATGCGTAAAATAGTAATTTTATAAAAATTCTCTCAATTCCTTATATTTTCTCTCCATTTTGGAGAGAAAATAAAGGGAAAAATAAACTTTATTTTTTTTCCTCTCTTATTTTTTTCCTTTCACAAACAAGGTAAAATTACTTTTTTTTTCTTATTTTTCACCGATGCATTAAATTTTAACTCATTTTTCAATTTCTTTATAGAAAAATGACTAATTATATTAATAAAATCTTTTGATAATCAAATATTAATATAATATAATTTAAATAAATTACCAATACATTTTGTGTTAAAAATTAAAGAATGAATTAAAATTAAAATATGAGTCAAAGTGGGAGGTTTTTTCAGTAATTTGCGAATGCCAAGGCACGGCAAAATAGACGTTTCCGTTGCCGGGAATCGAACCCGGGTCTCCTGGGTGAAAGCCAGACATCCTAACCGCTGGACGACAACGGAAGATGTTGTTGCCTGAACATAAGCACAATTTTAATAGATAATTACTGTTTGTAGTTCCCAGACAAATTATCAATTTATTATATATTAAATCATCTTCGGTTATCGTCCAGCGGCTAGGAGGTCTGACTTTCACCCAGGTGACCAGGAATTGCTCATTTTGCTATGGCACATAGAAAATCTTTGCCTCTTATCATTAACTAGTCGAAAATTCATGCGTTGCGCTGGCTGTAGTTGTATTTATATTTTTATTAAATTTATCATGAAATTTTTAATATATTATTAAATTGCTGATTTGTGATTGTGGACAAAATATTTTTAATGAAAATGAATAGATAATTTGACTATGATAATGTGCTATTTAGTGACTTTTTAATAATAAAATAATAAGTTGTGAAATGCTTAAGAATAAATGAAATGATTGCAATATATTTACATGAATTTTAAAATTAATGAATATGAAATTGAAGCGAATAATTTTAAATTTAAATGATATTTTTATTGTGTTTTATTAAAAATAGATATTGTAGCTTTTGGCATAATAATTTTTTTTAAAAATGAGTAAAAAAAAAAAAGAGAACTTGTAAAATCATATTAAGCCGATGCAAAAATACAATTATCTTTTCAGTCACTGTAGTTGTGACTATCACAAAATCACATTCACTAACTTATATATTTTAATCAAAATAAAACTTGAGAAAAAAGACTACACCTTTCCACTTAGTGCTTGAAACACTGAGTAATTTATCATTGCTTCGCTAACTTATATATTTTAACCAAAATAAAACTTAAAAAAAAAAGACTATACATTTCCACTTAGTGCTTGAAACTCTGAGTAATTTATCATTGCTAATGTTGGAACGAGGAAGACAAATGATAAATTAAATATTAAACAGAGAAATTTAAGGGGCAAAGAATGAAGTAGTCTCACCATTGTATTGCACTGCCTGAGTAACAGTAGACACGCATTGCATGATAATATGCACAAAGTGACGACGAAACCCCATGGTATGGCCTTTAGGAAAGACCAATATACTCTATTATATGCCTTTGATATGTCCAACTTAATGCGCATCTGAGAACGGTTAGGCGAAGATGGTTTCTTGATAATGTTAAGAAACTCATGGATAATTAGAATGTTTTCTTGTATATGTCTACATTGAAAAAATGCATTTTGCATCAATGAGTTGGAGTAGCCAAGGTTTCAGCCTGTTGGCCAGTATTTTAGAATAAATTTTATAACTTACATTGCATAAACTAATAGGCCAATATTTGGTCAAGGCTATCCGGTTGGTTAACTTTAGGAATAAGAACTAAGTGCTTAGGGATGTACGTACCCCTGTGTGCGAAATTTAGTAGCAGCTTCAAAAAGGGAATCCTTAATGGTATTCCAGAATTTTTGATAAAAAAAAAGTGCTGGATGCCCGTTAGATCCCGGTTTTTAAAATTTACCAATACTGAAAACCGCCTCTTGAAACCTTCTCTACGGTGAGAGGTCTACGAAGATGGGCATTAATTTCTGAGGTTGCACTTGTTCTGATACCCACTGGAAGATGAATTCATTTCTATAACAAGATGGCATATTTTCTACGTTTTGTATCATCTACCATCAGTAAGAAATATTCAAACTTTGCCAACTTATTAAATTTAAAGAAGCATAATAAATGATGGTCACAAATTCTGAAAATTGTATTAGTTCGATTTATTATATCAAGTCATTAAATGGATGTATATTTTGAGTGTTTTACACTTAAATAATAAATAAATAATATTCCATTGGTCATAATATTGTATATCACTTTTTTTACACAACAATTAAAAAAATTAGATTTTGTTAGTTAATAGTTACTCTTTTTATGAAAATGTTTTTTCATACTATTTATTTAAAAAATGATTTCATTTATTTAAAGTTTATAATATATTAGATGACTTTTTATTTTTTGTAAAATCTCATTAATCACATAATATTAAAAGAATAAAAGAAAGAGGTATAGAAAATTATAATGTAAAACAATTAAGAAAGATTTAATT
>CATIWR010345219.1:0-11643 GCA_949677035.1 Omphalea diandra
GAGAGAGATACATATCTCTAAATTCTTATATATATATATATATATATATATATATATATATATATATATATATATATATATATATATATATATATTAGGAAACCCTTAGTTAGGGGATCTTAAAAACCATACTTTGTGAATGGTTTAAAATAGTACCTGAAAAGTATTTTGGGATAAAGTTTTAGTAGCACCTGTAAGTTTACTTGTAAGGACTTGGTAGTGCCCAAAAACTAATGTTATAAAGGTTGTTGATAGCACCTTAAGTTATAATAGTGAAGGCCCTAGCGGGGATACTAGAGAAAAAGACGTAGTCAAGTTGTGTTGAACTTTTATAAATCTTGTGTCTTAATTTTTCATACGTTATCGCACTTAGTTTTTATTTTCAATTACTTACCAATTACCCTATTCAATTCCTCCTTCTACGGCACCAAGAAACAATATATATTAATTTGTATTACACTTTCTCAATTAAAATCATATTTTATAATTTTATGGATAGAACTTTATGTAAAGTAGAATTAAAATAAAAAATGAAAAATTCATCGTTTATAATATAAAGCATTTATCATTGAATGATATTTATCTTCACCATATTAAGGAATGAACTTTTAAGAATTTTTTTTTTTTTCACTTAGTGATACAATTCGTTACTTGAATTTTGAAATTTTTATTATTCTTTTTAGTGCAAAAACATTAGGATATGTTTTTTTTTATATATAATATAATAGTTGTGTTTTTGCCTCTTAAATTTTTATTCTATTTTTGTGATTCTTTTAAAGTATAGATTATTGACCTATTCATATATAATTTTTCATAAAACTATGTAAGATTATTTTTAAAAAAATAATTAAATATTGTTAGGCTATTTCTTTTTGTATATTTATTGGATGTCCTAAACTAAATATAAACATAATCACTATTAAACAATCTTGTGTAACTATAATAACTTTAATTTATATGATTTCATATCTAATTTGATTGACTGAATCATTTATTTTATTTTATTTCAATTATTTTATAAAATTTATCATGTAAATAAATCAAAATAAATTATTTTTAATATTTAAAAATAAAATATCATAAAAATAAATTTATAGAATTTTTATTTTCAGTAAAATAGTAAACATATGAGAAGAAATTTAAAGTGTATAGTGAATTTATTCATATTTTAGTTTTAAATTTAAGAAAGTAATTAGTGTAAATAAGATAATTAACCATTTCTCAAGTTATTAAAAAATAATTACTAATAGTGTTGTGTGATTTGTTTAATATTTTTATATTATTTTTACTTCAAAATATTTAAATTAATTTTAAAAAATTTTATAATTTTTCATTAATTTCGAGATATAAATTAATTTATAAATTCTTATTAATTGGTTATGGTAATCAAATAAAATATTGATGCAACTTTAATAATTTTAAATATTTGATTCATTGTTGTAAAATATTATATTTTACTATGATAATGAATTGTTGAAAGATCTTTTTTTTAAAAAAAAAAAAACTATGCAAGCCATTTAAATTATATTGGAATCAATGTGTGGATTATTTTATAAAATTAATAAAAATATGCATTTTATTTATGTAGGGAAAAGCTAAAAAGTTATAATTATTGAAATAAATAAATATATTTTTTAAGACATAAAGAGTTCTATTTATTAAAAAAAATCAATATATAATGAGTTAAATTTTCATTAAAATTTTAAGATTCAAACATAAATAACAATTGAGAAGGTATTTAAACTTTTTAATAGCATATTATATGTCAAACTATAACTCTTTTTTATGAATGATGTGTCAAATTATAAACACATTTTATGAATGATGTGTCAATCAAAGAGTATAACTTATCTTTGGCTTTAACTAATATTTATAGATATTAGATGGGAGTATTGATTGGATCATTCATTATGGACAAATTAATTTTATTTATGAGTTGTTTTATAATATAAGTGAATATTTTATAATATAAATGGAAATTAATCTCTTAACTTCCTTTGAGAATTATGTTATTATGTTAATGAAAATTAAATCTGTACGCCCATTAATCTCTAAATTTTTTTTCTTAATTTTCACATCAAAGATCAAATAATATAATAGAAAATTCTTAATTAGTTTACTTCAATTAACCATTCATTTTTAAAAATTATCAAATATAATAAATTAATTAAACTTTATAACAAAATTTAATTAAATTTTATTTGTATTTCATTTCTTTTTCATCATTGCCGCTATTATGAAAAATTCCCGTTATTATGAAAGTCCGGAGAATGCACAAAGAAAAAAATTGCAAGAACTGAATTCTATTTCCATTGCTATACAAAAAGAAAAATAAAAATATATATTATATGCGTCAATCCCTCTGCTTCAAACCCATTGACATGGGCTTAAACGCCGCCACCATAACAGCAACTTTACATGCAAGAAACCCCATCATACCCACCAAAAGTTGTTTTGGGGTCAACACCATGTGAAAATTTTCAAAGATATACTTCGCTGCTAGAGAGGTGAATCCTATTGCCAAAGCCAAGCCTGATATTGGCCATCTAAATCTTCTAAACAGCCGATCAATCCTGCCCGTGTTCCTAGCGGCTGGTGGCGAAGCTAGTAATCCATCGACTGACCTTTGCAGCAACAACAAATATAAGAAGCCCACAATTCCACCAATTAAAAATGCAAAAGCCTCATTTTCTCCAGCTGATAAATTTGTTATTATAGTACCAGAAAAAATTAGAGCAGCATCATAAGATAACAAAGACAACTTCAAATCAGCATACTCCCTCATGCTTTCCTCATTAGAAATTCTGCCACCAGCCACTGATGTTGAATTGGAGGGGCTCTTACTTAATAAGGTGAATGGGTCAGCCCCAGGTAATTCCGAAACAATGCTAGGTCTTAGTTCCACCACAGATATGTCACTTCCTCCTCCGAGCACAACATCATCAACTTCAAATACATACTGGAAACTGGTAAACTGATTCTTTTCTCCATCATTATCTTCCAATGAAGGTTGACAAGCACTAATGACTGCTAGGCTCACACCACTAAATCTCCACTGTCCTGCCATAGAAATTCAAGAGAAAGAGGATAGGGGGAAAAAAACAACATTGTTACAATGGTCAAGCCAAACATAATCAGTAAATGAGTTAATGCTACAGTAATATCACCAGAGCCTAATCAATTTAACTATCATGATCCTGGAGAATATGCAAAAACCTTACTTAATTATGAGGAGAGTATCAGTAAATCTCTGAATGCATTTGAGCTGTATCAGAATTGGCTCCCTGTAAAGTATCCTCCCCCTATTTTATACATAATAGAATTCTACTGTACTAAGTCTACAGGCTATCAAAACCATCTACATCCAGAAGAGACAAACCTGATTCAACACTGACCCAAAGAGCTTCAATTTTCTCCAATTTTGGTCCCTCAAAAGTGAATGCATCAACAGAACCCCTTTGGAAATGAAGTACACTGCAATCAACTTCAGGTTCTGCAGAACAGGACTTCAAAATCACAGGAATTCTCTGCAATATAGAGTCACCAGTTGTGTCTATCATGCACAAGAGTATTCCAGCATTCTGATCGCTCAGACTTGAATCATAGGCACTACTTGTTTGTAGCTCAACCTGGAATAAAGACTGAGATCTACCCACAGTAAAAGATGTAAAATCCTTTACTTGTGATGTTTCTATGCAAACTCTGGGTTCTGCAGCTCCTAATAGGCGTGAAGGCTTTGCATAGCCATGAAAAGCTGAAACAGATACAATGAATTTTAGGCATTATGCAATAATAGTAGAATTCACAAACCTTAAGGAATTGTTGAATGTTGTGTCAATGAAAATGGATACATTAAAAAAAATGGTAACAAGCATGGCTTTTGTGCCAGTGTAATCAATAATCTAAACCACTGCCATAAGCAAAGCAAGGATAACAATATCTTCCAATTTATGTGTTGATGCAACTTGCAAACAGATATCACAAGGAAACTAACTTTATATGCAATTACTGCATTGCTTATGAATTGACATTGGCTTTGGGTCCAAAGATACAGCAGAGAACAAGTCATGTTGTTACTCAAGACAATCTGTGTTTTCCCAAATGTGAATATGTTCCAATAGGTAACATAGTTCAAAAGAAGTTTCTACTATATCTTAATAATGCAGAAGATAGGGAAAATACAAATTTTTCTGAGGCAACAGACAGGGCAGAAATAAAAGGCATGGACAGAAACTACGAGAAGAGGCAATAAGCCAAGGCTGTTTCTGCCTACAAATGGCATTATTCCAACTTCTCATCAGGATTGATGTTGGAATTGCATAATTTGTGATTCAAATAGTACAATTTGATTCAATTTTATACCCTATATATTTGAATATATTAGCTAAATCGGAAATATCCTTGAATTGCTACCAAATCGAGTGAATTGTGTGAATCAATATAAATTCTATAAACGATAACTCCTAGTTGGGTCTGTAGGACCCAATAGGTTTAAACTTAGTTTAACCTTGATTTCACGATAAAGAAATCACCTAAACCCTATCCATATAACTTGAAGTAAAATTACAGAAAAATAATGTTCCAATTACCTAAAAAATAAAGACAAACTCTTTTCTAGTAATCCTATAATATTCCAGTATCCTCCCAAGCTAATAGTGCACTCTCGTTCTTTGCCTTCTCCCCTTCACTCTCTTTTGTTTTTTAATTTCTTCGGTGTTTGATGCGAACTGTATAAATATGGTTATGAGACCCAACACAAATATTTCGAAATTAACCTCAAGTTTCCCTTGATAGCTAAAGGAGGCTTAAAAAGAACCTTGACCCAATGTTTATTGATGGGACAAAAACCAAAGGTATAAAAGAAAATGTAAACGCCACACTCAAAAAGGAAGAAGGTGAGAGATAAAGTTTAGAACGCCACAAGTAAACTACTTGATAAGTTTCTAAAATCTTTAAAATAACCAATATAGAATTTTCTCACAATTGGAGAGAATCAAAGACAATGTTATTGATTTAATTCTTCAATTCGTTTTTTGCTTGCACATGTCTTATATATAAAACTAAACACATTCATAATCCTATTTGGAATAGAAAAAATATTTCTAAACAACTTCCTAAATAGTTTGCCAAAAGAAAAAGGAAAACTAGTTCCATAGATAATAGGAAAACTAGTTTAAAGCTAACTAGGAAATAAAATCCTAATCCAAAGAAGAAACTTAATAACAACCCTAATAAGGAATCAAAACAAGTTCTCCTCTTCTAGAAACACTTAAAATTCATCCAACACATTAACAATAAGCGTAATTCATATGGGCTTTAGTATATGCTGAAATTCAGCCCAAAATAAACAAGTGATGAACCTTTTTTCCTCCTTACAATCTCTAAACCCAATCTTCACTCATTAGGCAACCCTTTGTTCTTCATGATTCCCAAGTTTTAATGATGTGCAAATCCATGTCTCTTTAACTAGTGCAAATAACGCAACTTGTACAAATAAGGCAGTTTGTGCAAATAAAGCAGCTTGTTTTTTCATGACTTTAGCTCTTCTAATTTGACTTCCATGTGCTGTACAAAGGATCTCTTGAAGCTTTATTAGAATCTCTATGATTGTACTCATCAATATTTGCCATCTAAAATGGTCCATATATCCTTTCATCGCTTTATCAAGTCCACTTTGGTTTTATTAAAGTTAGAGAACCCACTCTTTTAATGTTTGATCAAGTCTTAACACTTTCTTGCATTCTATATATACTTTGATGCTTTTTATTTTTTCTAAACAGATATTTAAGTTATTTTAAATTAATTCTTAGAAATTGTATTGAATCTTCTAATTCTATTTAATTATCGATTCATGAAGCAGGAATCTCGATTCTCAATTTGACAACTATGCTCATCAGACATATACAAACATTCTCAACAATACTTCGTCCTTTAAATGCACAATGTAGCCCTCAAATTGAGGATATTGCAAAAATTTTCACATGGTTCTATTTTTTATAACTCGTATTGTTAGTATTCACTATTCAGCTAAATGAAATGCCAAACATCTAATAAAATGTGGAAATCTCACTAATAGGCAGTGATAAAGCAAAATCCACCAAAGAACTAAATATTTCAATAGAAGAACTAAAGTATTTCGAAAAAAAGGCTTATAAACTGTTGGCATATACAATATCTTAGTTGTTGTTTATGAACAGATATCTAAAAAAAACTTGTTTTGTTTCAAATACGATATAAAGAAAAAGAAAAAGAAAACAGAAGCACTGCACCATTTGAAATCAAATTGTTTTTTGTTCAGTTTGATCTCTATAAATACAAGATAATAACTAAAAAGCCTACATTGGAGCACATATCCCCAATGAAATCAACACATTCTTCCTCTATTTTAAACTAATAAGTCAACATCAAGTTACATGGTTACAGGCTGACCATCAAAGAATAAAAACAGACCTCGAAAAATTGAAAAAAAAAAAAAAAAAAGGCTTATTTAGGAAAGATAAGCTAGGTGAAATAAATCATTTAGAGAGGTGTTGTAGCAGAAGGGATATTGCAGAATTAATTCTCAACAACTAGGGCTTAGAATAGAGTTGATTGTGGTTGGAATTAAGAGAGATAATAGATTTAAAGGAAAACCCCTTGAATAAAAAGATACTAATTGTTTTGTCTAAGATTGCTCTTGTTTGTAGACCAAAATCCTTTTAGAATAAGGACAGAACATATATTCCTATAGGAACTAGGATTGGAATAGAAAATCTAATCAAGTTTTAGCTGTCAAATCCTATAAGAAATAGGACTTGACTTAATCTAGCTAAAGTAAGACAAATTAAAACATAAAATAACCTAATTTTGATAATTGTTGTAGTAGTGTGAATAATAGAAACCTGCTACAGTTTTGTGAACAGTATATATGCCAAAAATGAAGGGACATTGCCAATTAGTTCTCAACAATTAGGGCTTAGAATAGAGTTGACTGCGGTTGGAACAAAGAAAAGATAATAGGTTTAAAGAATAATACCTCTTGAATGAAATTCCGAATACAAAATATAGTAATTTGTTTTGTCTAACATTACTCCTATATATAGACTAAAATCTTTTTTAAACTTTGGACAACATATATTCCTATTGGAACTAAGATTGGAATCGAAAAACCTAATAGAATTAAGTTTTTAACTATCAAATCCTCCTAGAAATAGGACATGACTTATTATAGCCAACATTACACTGATAAAAGTATATAAAAAATTGTTGTAGTGTGAATAGTAACCCGTTACAACACCCTCAACAGTAGCTCTAGCAAATTCAAACATTTTATCCCACATCAAAAGGCCTATTAGGTCACAATTCATTACCATCATAAATTCAACTCGAAGGGCCGCTGTGGTTTTTTTCTTCTGACTGGACAGTAACATAAACTCTTTGACAATCAAAGACGGAGTTGCACATTCAATGTATTGAACACTAGACCTTGAATAGATACGCATGGGCATTTATTTTTATTGTTATTATTTTTGGTTAATTAGACTTAAACTAAAGTTCGAACTCGCAATCTTACTCTGGAGATAACTCTAGCGCCACTCACTCCAGTATATATATATATATATATATATATGAAAAATAAAAAAAGATTTCATTGGAACAACTCTCTACCTCTTTTAACTACTTAAAGGAATACCCTTCTTTTTTTTTTTTTTTTTCCTTCGTAAGATACTTGATGCAATTTGTTCTAACATGATCAATATTATATTCAGACATTCTAAATTTTTAGATTTGTTCTTTAGAACAATCGAATGACTTGCATTACATATTGAAGTTACAGGATAACAGCAGAAGAAAAAGCCCATTAAAGTAAAGAAATAATAGAAGCATATGAAGTTATTACCTTGAAAATCGTTGTGCTCGTAATTCTTAATGATGGAAAAGCGAGAGGGATGGTCGTGCTGGTGCCCATGTTGGATTTCGATGGGAGGTTTCCTCCTGATTCTGATAGGAGCTGGGATTAGTTGGTATCTTCCAGTTTGGAGACAATTATTGTGATTTAATGTAAGTATAGAATGTTTCATAGAAATCGCCATATCTCCACTTCTGCACATGCCCATCCGAGGCGTAACCAATTTAAGGGAGGCAGCAAATATTTGTTTTGGGCAAAAACTAGGGGTGCCGGTTGCTACACGACCCGAGAACCCGTCCGACAAGCCAATCCGAACTTGACTCTTATCCGGGGGCAAATCTGAAATAATCCAAAAATTTTTAAAGAGAGTAAAGGTTCAGAACGTCGTGAGACAGTTCGGTTCATATCCGGTGTGAGCGTTAAAACATTGAGAGGACCTTTCCTTAGTACAAGAGGACCGAGAAGGACGCGCCTCTGGTGTACCAGTTATTGTGGCCACAGTAAACGTTGGGTAGTTAAGTGCAAAGCGAATAACTGCTGAAAGCATCTAAATAGTAAGCCCACCCCAAGATGAGTGTTCTTCTATTCCGACTTCCCCATAACCTTTAATAGCACAGCTAACAGTGACGGGTTCTCTACCCCTGTGGAGATGGAATGACAACCTGACGAATCAGATCAAAACTATTTGATTCAAATGACCCAATGCTAATATTAAAAAAATTATTGCTAAATTTATAAAAAGTAGAATAATTAAAATAAAAAAGGAAAAAATTTATTTCAAAAAAATTTTAGATGATTTAATTAAATTTAAATTTAAATTTGATATTTATATTTAAAATATAATGAAATTTTTATATTTTAACAAATTTATTAATTTTTTTGTGCTTTTTATGTGTCTAAATTAATATTTATTATTTATTATGATAAATTATTTAGTAATAATAAAAATTATTTATTGTGATAAAAAAATTTTATCATAATTTGTAAATTATTTAATACAGTAACAAATATTATTATAACAATATTACTTATCCTTATACATAATTTAATTTGATAGGCGTTATATTGTGATAAAATATTATGCTAAAAGAGTGTGTTATAATTTATATTATATACTCATTTATTATGGTAAATGAGTTAAAAATGTATGGATTCAACAATTAAGAAAATTCAAACCGATTTGTGAACTTTCAATTGTATTTAAAGTTTCTAATTGAGTCAATTAAACTTTAATTTGATAAATTATATACAGTTATATCCTAAATCAAAATCAGTATTTAATAAAGTGCATATTTCAATTCAGTTGATCTTTATATTTTTTTAATTAGTTCAATCAAATTCAAAATTCAGTTTAAATTTTACTAACGTAATTTTTTATTTTTATTCAATTTAAATATTTTTTCACAAAAATAATAATATTTTATTTTATTTTAGTTGATAAATAAATAATATAATACTAATTTTTTGTTTAAAATTATAAATTTTATTTTATATATTTAAATAATAAATTAATAAATCCTTAATTTCTATTTTAAGGATAAATTTTTTGAGAATGTTTTTATATTCATATCATATAATTGAATTTTAACTATTTCTTAAAAATTTTTATTTAAAATAGTTTAAATAATTTATTATTTAAAATATATAAATTAATTTTTTAAGGAGAGAATGAAAAAAAAATTTAATCAGATTGATAAATTTATAATTATAAATTTAAATTTCAAAAAATTTAATTTTTTAAATTTAAATATAAAATTATCAAATAAAAGTATATAATGAATTTATTTATTAAAAAATGAGATTAAATTGAATAAAAATAAAAATATCATTTTAATTAAACTCATAATTATTTTCTAAATATTTGTTAAAATTTTTTAAATAATTTATTGTTTAAAATATAAAATTAAATTTTTAAGGAGAGATTGAGAGAAAAAAATTTTAATGAGATATTGAATGATTTTATGAATTATAAATTTAAAATTCAGAAATTTATAGATTTAAATATAAAATAAAAAATTTTCATATAAAATTAATAATAAATTTATTCAAGCAAAAAAGGGATTAAATTAAATATAAAATAAAAGTATCATATTAATTAAGTTCATGTAAATAATTTTTAAAATTTTTAAAAATATAATAATTAATTTTTTAAGAAGAGATTGAGGGATTTTATAAATTATAAAATTTAAATTTTAAAATTTTTATTTTTTAAATTAAATATAAAATTAAAATTCATCATCGAAAAATATAAAAAAAATTTAATTAAGTAAAAATGAGATTAAATTGAATAAAAATAAAAATATCATCTTAATTAAACTCATGCGGTTGATTTTTAAATATTTCTTACAAGTTTTAATTCGAATAGTCTAAAATTTTATTATTTAAAATACAAAATTAATTTTTAAGAAAATTAAGATAAATTTTTAAAAAATTATAGATTGAGAAATTTTATGAATTATAAATTTTAAATTTTAAATTTAAATATAAAATTAAAATTCATTGTATAGAAGTACATAATAAATTTAATTAAGTAAAAATAAGATTAAGTTGAATAAAACTTAACATAGTATATTAATTAAGCAGTAAACATTTTAGGTTTAATTGAATTAATTCAAAAAGTATAAGAATTAATTTAATCAAAATATACTTTACTAAATTATGTTTTTGATTTGAGGTATAGTTAAAATTAATTTGTCAAATTACAGTGTAAATGACTCATTTAGAAATTTTTGCATACAATTTAAAATCATATAAAGATTTGAATTTTTAAGTAATTAAGCTAAATTTTTAGCACAATTTTTTAAATGATTTAATCTGTAAAAGAAATTTATAATAATTTAACTTACTTTTTACAAATAATTGTAATAAATTTGATTTTTATCACGATAAAATCACATATTAAGACAAATCTAATTTTATCACACAAATTTTTATCATAATACATAAAAAAAATTTTATAATGAATGATTTTTCTATTATTGAACAATATATATTTGTAAATTAATTTAAATTATGATATATGACTTGAATATAATTTTATGTGAACTTATTTCAATTGTTTTTAACATATATAGTCATTTGCTTCAAAAAAAAATAAATTATATTTAACTTATTAAGCATTTAAATAAAAACAAAAAATTGTAATCAAGTTTCATTTTATATAAAATATATCTTACTAAAAAAATTTTTAAGGGAAAATTTTTTTTTTTTTCTTAACAAATTATGAAAAAATATTGCATAAATGATACAAATTCAAATTGACATTTTAAAATTGAATAACAAATGATTCAACCCAATCCGAAATATCAATTTTAAAAGTAAATTCAAATCCGATCTAAAATTGTTTTTATATGCAAGACCCGATAGGTGACTTGAATTAGCCCAAAACTCGGGTGACCCAAATCTTACCTAATCTGAAACAACCCAATTCAACTTGTTTGCCACCTTTAGGAAAAACACATATTTAGGCCCCGGATTTTTTGTGTTTGTATTATTAAGTATTTGAATTGTTATTTATATACATTAAACTTTATATTTTTATATTTTTATGTTATTAAGGGCATTTTTTACCATTTGAATAATTTAAAGACTTATTAAATAAACACGAAAAGTTTAAAAGTATATATATATATATATATATATATATATATATATATATATATATATATATATAGAGAAAAATATATATACAAAAAAACAAAAAAGACACAAAAATATATAAAAAAAAAAAAAAAAATCTCTAAATTATATATATT